>SKCR01010621.1:0-115039 GCA_019454045.1 Zanthoxylum bungeanum | reverse complement strand
CTATATCGATGGAAATCGAAGTTGTTCGGTTTATTTAATCCATCTACGGTAACGGGAGTTCAACTTCGAGTTTTTAGTGGAATAACGCGGAGTTAATAATTTATAATATTTGATTAAATAGTTTAATTAAGATTTCAGAATAATTGAAGCTCGGAACCGTAGGTCCATTTGGTCCCCGTGCTAGCTCGATTAACTATAGCAAACCTAATATAATTAGATTGTCTAATTATATGCTCACATTATATTTATTTATATATTATTAATGGATTAATAATATTTATTGTCACAAATGAAAACTATGTTAAATTAGTTTAACTTATTGTTTTCTAAAATTCTTTGATTATGAGATAATCAAGTATTGATTATGAGATAATCAAGTTAGTAATAATTATGAGATAATTACTACAACATAATTGAATCTAAATAAATCATTATTAATATATTGATTTTTATTTACCATTGGAGACAAAGCCATGTGGCTTACCACGTCATCCAAGCAATTATGTCTAATAGGAGGCTTGGATATACCTAATAGTTTTGTCATTAACTAATGCATTTTATGCTTTGGTATGGCCTCCACATTTATGTGTTTGCCATTGAAAGAAAGCATTGAATGCTTAATGACAAAGCCATTGTCTTTAACTTAACATTTCTTATACTTTGGTATGGCATTCACATTTTTGTATTGGCCATTGCAAGAAAGCGTTAGATGCTTAATGACAAGGTTAGTTGGCTTGTGTAATAGAATATAATTTCTACCATTTCTCTCACTTCCTAAGGTTAAAACTTTGAATTCATTCACACAATTATTGTGATAAAGATTTGAGAGAAAAGAGAGAGAGTTCAAGCATTCACAAGTGTTGTGAAATTCCTAAAGTCAAACACTATTGTGACATCTTAGTTCTCTAAATAGTTTAGAGATTTGATCTTAGTGAGTGATGCCCACACTTCGGTTTGTTGGTTTCGAGTCATAATTTGGAAGATCGAGTGGTTGATCCAAGTGTTGGATACCAAAGGATTGATCTTGGCTACTACAACAAAGGGAGAAGGCAAAGAAAATTTTGAAGATCCATACCGGACCCGGTGCCACTATAAGCAATTTCCGTCGCGCAAAAGGAAACAGTTTCCTACAATCTAGAAAGAAAGAAAATAATTTTCAATCGAATTCTCAAGAATTTAAAGCTAAAAGGATGAGACATACCTCAGAACAAGATTACTAGAGAAATAATCTCTCATATATTAGTACCGCGGGTATACTACATATATAAGACACTGCTACTCCCTCACTGTAGTCACTATCCCATAGACCATGCTCTGATACCAACTTTGTATCATCCCCAAATCCGAGGAGGTTACCGACAGGTGACAGATTCCACTGTCACCTAAGCCATTGTCTGTTACGAAAGAAAAACCCACTTCATAACCTGATAACTAATTAATTGGGGAAGAATCTGAAGTAGAAATTTTAATAAAATGGTTTTTAATGTATCTAGTCTATGTTTGTTTTTACAAATCTCAATTCCAATTTCAGAAACTCAAATTATGAAGTGAAGTTCAGGGACTGTGCAAATTGAAAAACTGGGCACAAGGGCAGCAGGTCACCCGATATCAAAAATTAGGTCCGGTTTCATCTTAAGTCCAAAAAATCTAAACTTTGGATATGTTACTCTTTTATGTGTGTAGTGTACCCAGAAATTGACTTTTTATCAATCGGACATCACAAACTTAACTTATAAGTAATTCTTTACTGCCTGTCCAGAAATCATCCTAAACCAACATCGTTATGTAGCTCTCTTATTTCGCTTTCTTTTAAAATTTCTTCAATCCTACAACCCCTAACATAATTTTCATTATTTTAAGAACCCTTTATAACATATGAATTATGCTTATTTTCTTTAAATAATTTGAGTTTGGCATTACATCGAACACTTGGTGTGCGACATGCCAAAATCCCACCATTCTTACAACTTTTGGTATCTCTACTCTCATTTTACATAAGATAACAGTAAGGTTAGCAGTTTCAGTTTCAATCCAGTTAGTCCGTTCAAAGTTCCTTAGTCAGGTCTCAACGGATAGCATGCAGTATTAATTAGTTCCATTTAGAGGGGTTTAATGGACTTATAACTCGGCTCTATTTATGAGATATTCGTGAAGGGCTATATACATATATAATGACTATATCGATGAAAACCGAAGTTGTTCGGTTTATTTAATCCATCTACGGTAACGGGAGTTCAACTTCGAGTTTTTAGTGGAATAACGCGGAGTTAATAGTTTGTAATATTTGATTAAAGAGTTTAATTAAGATTTCAGAATTATTGAAGCTCGGAACCGTAGGTCCATTTGGTCCCCGTGCTAGCTCGATTAACTATAGCAAACCTAATATAATTAGATTGTCTAATTATATGCTCACATTATATTTATTTATATATTATTAATGAGATTAATAATATTTATTGTCACAAATGAAAACTATGTTAAATTAGTTTAACTTAATGTTTTCTAAAATTCTTTGATTATGAGATAATCAAGTATTGATTATGAGATAATCAAGTTAGTAATAATTATGAGATAATTACTACAACAGAATTGAATCTAAATAAATCATTATTAATATATTGATTTTTATTTACCATTGGAGACAAAGCCATGTGGCTTACCACGTCATCCAAGCAATTATGTCTAATAGGAGGCTTGGATATACCTAATAGTTTTGTCATTAACTAATGCATTTTATGCTTTGTTTGCCTCCACATTTATGTGTTTGCCATTGAAAGAAAGCATTGAATGCTTAATGACAAAGCCATTGTCTTTAACTTAACATTTCTTATACTTTGGTATGGCATTCACATTTTTGTATTGGCCATTGCAAGAAAGCGTTAGATGCTTAATGACAAGGTTAGTTGGCTTGTGTAAGAGAATATAATTTCTACCATTTCTCTCACTTCCTAAGGTTAACACTTTACATTCATTCACACAATTATTGTGAGAAAGATTTGAGAGAAAGAGAGAGAGTTCAAGCATTCACAAGTGTTGTGAAATTCCTAAAGTCAAAAACTATTGTGACATCTTAGTTCTCTAAATAGTTTAGAGATTTGATCTTAGTGAGTGATGCCCACACTTCGGTTTGTTGGTTTCGAGTCATAATTTGGAAGATCGAGTGGTTGATCCAAGTGTTGGATACCAAAGGATTGATCTTGGCTACTACAACAAAGGGAGAAGGCAAAGAAAATTTTGAAGATCCATACCGGACCCGGTGCCACTATAAGAAATTTCTGTCGAGCAAAAGGAAACAGTTTCCTACAATCTAGAAAGAAAGAAAATAATTTTCAATCGAATTTTCAAGAATTTAAAGCTAAAAGGATGAGACATACCTCAGAACAAGATTACTAGAGAAATAATCTCTCATATATTAGTACCGCGGGTATACTACATATATAAGACACTGCTACTCCCTCACTGTAGTCACTATCCCATAGACCATGCTCTGATACCAACTTTGTATCATCCCCAAATCCGAGGAGGTTACCGACAGGTGACAGATTCCACTGTCACCTAAGCCATTGTCTGTTACGAAAGAAAAACCCACTTCATAACCTGATAGCTAATCATCACATCAATATACACACACACACATTTAATGGAATCGACTTAGTGCATGAACCACAAGAAAAGTATACATAATCTGGTTAATCCTTACAGACATATTAGCAATCATGCAACTTTCATACACTGAAAAAAAATCAAAAAGAAACTTATTATATGTGAATGTCGGCCTGACATGGTGGACCAACATAACTAGTAACTGCAGTGCTACTATTGTCCATGATCCATATCTCCAAAAGATCATTGTGGCTCACCAGCTAAAAGATCCTGCAAAACTGGAGAGTTGCGGGGTGAGTCCTAGTGAACTCAGTGAATGGAGCTATAAAATCAGAATAACAGTATTAAAAATTCTGTATCAAATGTTCATGGTATAAGAACTACTTTCTGAACTCAAAAGTAAATTTAATCCAGATTCTTTCTCAAAACCTTTGTGGAAAATCATTTATGAAAATCATACATCTCGAAAATTGAAGTAATGTAGAAAACCTGACGCATGTGGGCGTTAAGTATCGCCGTCCCCCTATACGCCTAAACTAGTTACGTATCGTCATCCTACAAGCCATCGAACTATAGCCAAAAGCGCTAATCAATGCCATCATCCAGACCCTGAAAATAGGATCTAGGGGCGTTACGTTTCGCCGTCCCCCTAGTCCTGAAACTACATTTGTACATGTTTACTGTATCCGTCAATTCCAATATCAAAATAAAAATCATATTTATCGAAATCAATAACATTTCTCAAAAAACTTTTGAAAATGATTTCATCGAAATCCATTGAGTTCAAAATCTCAAATCCCTTAAATGTCTTATGCTTTCCTTTAATTAGCATAAAAATAATAAATAACAAAATATCTTATACAAATCATAAAACTTTGAAGTTATTAAAGAATAACTGAAATAAATGAAATCTGAAAGCAAGTACTCCACTCACAGTGCTATAGCAAATTGGGGGCGGTTCGTGGCGTGGCTGACCTTCGAGTACCCTAACAGTGATCTAAAGTCAAAGTAACTATTAGTTTTCTTCCTTTATAACTCAGAATATTTTCATTTGACATGAAAGTGAATGCGATGTATGAATACTAAATCTACTTAAACATTAAACATTGAAGATATCTATGGTATCTATGAATTTTACGGGCTTAGATTTCGAGTTGTGCAAGTGCGATAGCAGAAACATATATTTTACTAGTCGCTAGAAAATTCATTGCTTGACGTCTAATTTTGAAATTTCACTATAATTAATTGGGGAAGAATCTGAAGTAGAAATTTTAATAAAATGGTTTTTAATGTATCTAGTCTATGTTGGTTTTTACAAATCTCAATTCCAATTTCAGAAACTCAAATTATGAAGTGAAGTTCATGGACTGTGCAAATTGAAAAACTGGGCACAATGGCAGCAGGTCACCCGATATCAAAAATTAGGTCCAGTTTCATCTTAAGTCCAAAAAATCTAAATTTTGGATATGTTACTCCTTTATGTGTCTAGTGTACCCAGAAATTGACTTTTTATTAATCGGACATCACAAACTTAACTTATAAGTAATTCTTTACAGCCTGTCCAGAAACTGTCCTAAACCAACATCGTTATGTAGCTCTCTTATTTAGCCTTCTTTTCTAATTTCTTCAATCCTACAACCCCTAACAGAATTTTCATTATTTTAATAACCCTTTATAACATATGAATTGTGCTTTTTTTCTTTAAATAATTTGAGTTTGGCATTACATCGAACATTTGGTGTGCGACATGCCAAAATCCCACCATTTTTACAATTTTTGGTATCTCTACTCTCATTTTACATAACCATTATATAATAACATCATTCAACATCTAAAACTTACTTGAAAATAGTCCCCTCTTTCATCCTAACATGGCCGAATCCTTTACCTCTTACAACTCATGATTTTTAACAAGTTAATATGCCTATAGTCACCAAGCATCCAAACCATCACTAATCCAACATACTAACATCAATACCATATCAAATCCCATAAACCCAAATTTATTTCAACACTTAGAGTTTCCATAAATTAGGCATTTCTCATATAATCTATTTTCCTTTCCAATATTCTCATATATATAAATAATAACATACCAATAACAACAATCTATCTCTATTTCATCAAAATCTCAATTTATAGATTTAGAGCAAGATTTCCTTACCTTGATTCAATGAAATCTCTTCTCTAATGGAGTTTTTTAAAGCTTGAATCTTTCTTCTTGAACTTGTTTGACACTTGATTATGCTAGAGATTAATTGAGAAAATGAAAGAAAATTTACAAGCTCTCCTCCATCTCTATAATTGGTTAAGGCAAGGAAATATGGCTACCCTAGATATTTTTTTGTAACTTAAATATAATTCTTGATGGTTTTAGTATTTTCTATAAAGTCTAGGGGGTGGGCCAAAATTGTCCAACAAATTGAGCTTAAAATGTGGGATTAAAAGCAATAATGTTAAATATGATTTCTTTTTTTAAAATTTTTAGAAATATTTGGTCTTTATCTTTGATTCGGCTCACACTCCAAACATCATCTTTTATTCCACTAAGTCGACTTCATAATTTAATTCTTGACCCTTATAGGTCAGGTCAGCAAGTCAGTATTTTAGATGCAGTTCAGGCTAGGTAGATACAAGTTCGGTCAACATGTCAGCATTTCAGTTAAGCTATGTCAGTGCAGGTTAGTTCAGTTTGTCCGCCATTCAACTTAGATAGTTCTAGGTTAGATCATGTAGCTTACATCAGTTGAAGATCAATTCAGCAGGTTAGCTTTTGGTCAGATAAGATAACAGTAAGGTTAGCAGTTTCAATTTCAATCCAGTTAGTCCGTTCACAGTTCCTTAGTCAGGTCTCAACAGATAGCATGTAGTATTCATTAGCTCCAGTTCTCAGATCTGTTGGACAATTATGACCCATAGCGTCACTATTTGTACATATCATGGTGTTGTTGTACAAATTAACTATGTGACAAAGGAGATTGCACTCTTATCATTTGTGATTAGATCACCTAGATATATAAATGATAGGAGGTCCCTATGATTTGTTCCTGGATTGAGAATGATATGAGACAGTATCAGTCCACGAATGATAAATCATTAAATATCCCTAGTCAGAGTATTATCGAGATTGGACATCGATAAATACGTAACAGACTAGTATTACACTTGTACGCGTTGTAAGGGCACAACGGCATAGTTCTCATATATTTGGGTATAGGATACTCATGCAAGGGTAATAGGAGGTTGTGTTTTACCGATGGTACGGGAAACAGCTTCGCTCTGGATAGACCCCCTCGGAATTCCATTGGTAGTATGACTATGTGTCTATGGAAGTCCGAAATCAGGGTAGGTGTATTTGGTCTTAACCTGAGACTTGCACCGCTAATACTTGCGACAATCAATATACTTTGGTTGTGGTCGTCCAGGACTTTAATAGGTTCTGTGTACGCCAATGCTGGGTATATTGAGAATCGTAGTGTGTTGGGTGTGATGTCAAGACGGAAGTATCACTCCAGTCATAATGGAGATGATGGTCACGTAGGATACGGGAGTGGTTCTCTTAAATACTGCAGCTATCAGGATAAAATGACAAGGTCAGGTTTATCCGATTATAGAGACTAGTCACCAGACATCTGACATGTGCTTCGTACGGGGCAGACACAATTCTAGCCCCAGGCCTAGCACGTGATCATCCGATACTGGACAGAAATACGCAATACTACGTATACTACGTCTGATATAGATCCTTTATTTCTGTAAGGATATTTCTGGAGAATTGGGTAGGCATGGCGCTTTGCTAGAGGCCAACCTTGTCTTGTAAATCGGTATAAACGTAGTACTTGGTACTTACGTGTTAGGATAGTCCGACGACCGAATTTACTGCCAACATATCCGGGGATCTCATGGGTCGCTTCCCAAAGATTCACCGATGATGTATGACTCGCACTCTAAATTAATCTGGGATTAATTAGAAGAGAGAGAAAATTAATCTGGGATTAATTGCGGAGATATTTTATCTGGGATAAAATATCATTAAAGAGAGATAACGATTAATTTGGAATTAATTGATAAATTAATATATTCGATATATTAAACGAAATTGGATTTCGACGCGGAATTGAAATTAGATTTTAATTCGGGCGAAGGAATTAATTTAGAATTAATTCGTTAGTGATATGAATAGTAATTATGCTAGGCATGATTATTTAATTAAATTAGATTTAATTGCGATGCAACGGAAAAATTCGTTAATTTGGAATTAGCGAACCCGAGCCTGAGATTATTTGCGAGCGCATTCGCATTTCGAATTCGAATGCGGCACGCAAGTCAAATCAAGCGTCAAATCGCTAGTCGCAACTAGCGTCACATCATTCGTCAATCAAATGA
Source organism: Zanthoxylum bungeanum (assembly GCA_019454045.1). Classification (NCBI taxonomy): domain Eukaryota; kingdom Viridiplantae; phylum Streptophyta; class Magnoliopsida; order Sapindales; family Rutaceae; genus Zanthoxylum; species Zanthoxylum bungeanum. The sequence continues at coordinate 107,050 of SKCR01010621.1, read as the reverse complement.
TGGATGTCTTTCACTTTGAGTGATTGACGCAAGTCACTATTCATGATTGATGGATTGATGTGAGTTGATGGAAGTGGTTGAAGCCATTAATGACTTGATTTTTGAAAATCAAAAATTTGGTAAATCATTTATTTGTTTTTGGAAAATAAATAAAGTGTATTAGATACATTTTCCATCGCTCACACACCTCTCTCTCTCCTCCCTTTCTTCTCCTCTCCACACGCCCAAGGGGCTGCAAAAACCTTCTAGTTTTGTTAAAAGCTGAGAGAAATGGAAGCACTAGAGTTGCGATTTTATGGAAAAATCGGGAGTGCTAGCACACTACGAAGTCATGCGAAGGTGATAGGGAAGTCCACCCATGAGCCGGGAATCATTTGACGAAGCTTGGAGATTGTTCGAAGAGCTCAAAAAAGAATATGGAGGAGCCCACTACCACTGCCGTGAAAGTCCATGGAGGCAGAAAATGAAATTTTTGTTGCTTGTCGCGTCGCTCAATCGCTCGATGTAAGTATTCCGTAACTTCGTCGTTGTTATTCACATAAGTTTTATCGCTTTTGATTCGATCCTTGGGACCGTAGAACTCCAACAAGATCATGTTCCCAGATTTTCCAACCATGTATTCATTTCCAATTCCTTTAACCCCATTTGATGTTCAGCTTCCCAGCCTTTTTTATGTTATTGAATTCAATTTAATTTGCTTTGTATATCAGATTGTTCTTTGGCTCTTTAATATTCACTCACTATAGGTTTTTCAAAGGACTTGACCCACCTCACTCTCCAGCTGTTTTACAGGTCATAGGTTCATGCATGTTAAGGTAAGTTTTGGAGAAAATAGGATCCAGCAGCAGTCATTACACACCTCGAACATCAAGTCAGAGTCAAGCCTAGTCATCAAAAGTTGTCAAGTCATGCCATAAAGCCCTTGTGTGTATTGTGTGGTTGTAAATAGTATTAGTATATCAGTTAAATAATATGTACACAATATTTTATTTATTCTATATATATAGATAAGTCATGCTAGAATACGGTATTGCAAGTAGAAAAAGAGTAAGTCAATTAGCGTATGTCAGAGGTTCATGTGATGACTAGGTCGTCTCCTGCCCATCACATGTCTGGATTTGCCAGGGTATGACAAAGAGTATACGGAGGAAGTAAATAAAAATAAATTATTTTAAATTAATTAGAGATATATGAAGAGAGCAATATGAAATAATAAATTTTATTTATAAGTGTGTTAAGATATCATATACCAAAGCCTTATTCCTTTGCTGCAACGAAATTTCTCTATTATATCTATACTTAGTTAGAATTAAAATTCACTATTGGGAATGTTAAGAAACTTATTTTCGTGTTTAATGAGAACATCATATTTTATTTATAAATGATAGTCTAGAACTACGAGTTCTGACATTAGAGGCTAATTTAAACTTCAGATCTGATTAGCTTGTATTTATTGTAAACTTCTGACAACAATAATAATATAGATAACATAATTTATAAGATTAAAAATATAATAATAAAAACATCACATAAATATGTATGAAACAAATAAAAAATTTCACACACATATTTGAAACTTCAGATTCTCTTGAAAATAATTAGTTGACCTAAAACTTCAGGTTTCAATCTTAAATTATTATTAAGAATATTGGGTCCTAAAAGAGAGTTGTATTCAGAACTTTAGGTTCTAAAATTGTAATGTAGATTTCAGATTCTATGATTATGTTATACATTTAGAACTTCAAGTTCTAATCTAAAGATTATTAATGAGTTTAGAACTTCAGATTCTAAATCTCTTATATCTTGTCATAACCATGAAAAAAATTAGATAAAAATAAATTAGAAATAAAAACATAGTACTTAATTTATGATGTGGAGGGTCCAACTTAATGGTAACCACACACACTGTTTAAAAAATACGGATAACGCCTCGAGGTAGTCAGCCGTTGAGGCGCGAGGCGGACTGCCTCAATCCGAAAATCAGAAAAAAAAAATTAAAATCATAATATCAGCATAATAAAAACATCAACAATCCAAAATACATTCATTTAGTCATCATTCATAGTATGTTAAAAAAAAATTACATCCAAATCAGTTCTCAGTTCTCAGAATTAAATAGCAACTACAAGTCAATAACACAATTGAAAACTGAGAGAAACCTAGCAACTAGAACTCCAACTCAACACATCAATTGAAAACCTACTCTGCCTAGTAACTACAACAACAACTCCAATTCTCACCTAGCAACTATAACTCCAATCCTCACCTTCTCTGCCTCGGCTGTTTTGGAGAGAAACCTAGCAAGTACCAACTACAATAAATAAAAAAACTTTACTCCTCATTTATTTATTAATTTTATTATTTTCACTCACATAAAAACCTCAATTAAAGCAGCCACGCCGAATCATCATCAGAACTTGAGTAAGAATTGCATGGAAGCCATGCCGCATTATATGATAATGATTGATGCCAATTAATATCCTCATCTATCATTATTTATATAATTGAGAAAATGCATTAAAATCAAATTCAATTACCCACCATGATTCAAACACACTAATGGTCGCACATTAAGCCTTCAAAGTCAAAGATGGATAATTAATTTGAAGAAGTCATATGCAATCCATGATGATTTTGCTTTGGTTTTTATGGTTTCAGGCCTTATTTGGATTGTAATGATCATTGAAACCAATCCAAAGTTTTCAATAGTGGTGATAACATATGATTAGCCGATCCAAAGACTTCAACGATTTGCAATTGATGATTATATATTTACAAGCATATGCTATTTATTGATCAAATTGGTTTCAGGTTAATGATTTGGCTTTGTAATGTATTCTGTTTTTTTTTTTATTTGTGTTAAAAGAATAGAATTAAATAGAAACGGATAATACTGATAACGTGCTATAAAAGAAGAGGAAAAAAAATATATAAAACTGCATGTTTTATTTTTATTTCTAAATGAATAAAATTACAAGAACTGTTCTTTATTTTTAGAGACAGCTTAGGGTAAAATCTATAAAATAATGTAGGATAAAGTATTTAAATAATTATCCTTAAGTGGGATAAAATATTAAAGTAATTATCTCCAATTAATGTTGGATAAAACAATAAGTATAATTATTAAAATGAGTAATCACATAATTTACAACAAAATGTAATTTATTTCAAAAATATAATTTAAAAATCATTTAATATGGTCTTACCCAAACCCGCTGGTCTCGTATGAATCCGAAAATGATTCTAAAGCATGGATGATTTGATGACAAGTACATGACACAAATTACACCGAAACAGCTAGAACACCAAAACCATGAACAGGGTCACTTCAGCTTCTTCGCCCACTACAGTTTTGTGTTCCTCAATTCAATCAAGAACCCAAAGCAGACATTTCAGCAAGCCACCGAGTTCTGTTCCAGTTATTCCTCGTATTCTTACAATTCCTCAAATCTGAGGCTCAAAAGTATCAGCTTTGGAGGAGCAAAATCATCCAATAGAATCCCAGTTCAATGTAATAGCAGCACCAAACCTGGCCCTCCTTCTGGTTCCGGTAATAACCCCTAATTTAACCCTTTTTTTTTTGAGTTACCAATAGGAAACGATAAAAGAAAAATGGATTCTTGTTGAATTTTATGTGGGTTTTTTTTTAGGAAAAAAATATTAATTCTTGGGGTGTCTTCAGTTTTAGTCTGTTCATGGAAGTTTGATGGGTTTGTGTGAGTTTTCTAAAGTATCCCTTGTGTGGTTTGGTAGTGAGATTTGGATTATGAGCTGAGCTTTGTAACGAGTTTTTTTTATAAATTATGATTGATAGTCACTGGATAATAATTTATACAAAATGTAAATTGTTATTAAAGCACGCATGACATAAGATTATAAAAAGTTTAGCATAACTCAACATTTGATCCAAATTCTTGATAGTGCCCTATTGGTTTTCTTTACAATTGTGATTCTGTAATGGACATTTCAGGTGATAGTGATAGTAGGACTGTATTTGATGCATTTTTCTTGGGGAAGGCTGTAGCCGAAGCGCTTAATGAGCGAATTGAGTCAGCTGTTGGGGAGTTTTTGAGTAAGGTTGGTAGGTTGCAAGCCGAGCAGCAAAAGCAAGTGCAGGAATTTCAGGTAGTGAACCAATCTATTTCCAATTGATGAATTGTTGCAAGTCGAATCCATTAGTGATATAGGGAATTCCATTCTATTCTATTTATATTATATTTTCGGTCAGCATTCCTTAGATTAGTTATTTGGAAGATGATGTAGCTTATTTTGTGATACAGCAAGTGAAGTTGGAAGTGGTTCAAGGAAATTCCTGCTGTGGTTTGCGTAGTAGAAATCTTATAATAATGATGTGGTCCTCTCGGGGAACAAAATTAGAATTTGTTGTGTTGCACTACTTTGTAATGTTGCGGGTCATTCTGATTACGATTGTTGAGAATCCATTATAAGTGAGCATTCCAAAATAACGTATGGTATCCAAGTTCCATAATCTTAAATTAGTCAACTGTTATGGAGTCATATGTCTAGCAGGATAAATATGAATCTTTCAGAACTCTTTTACCATGGCTAAGGGAAAAAGTTAAAAGGTGGAAACTTCTTTTTAACATTTTTTATAATTGAGCATGCATATGTTGTAGGTTTTGTTCTCCTCTCGACCTCTACTTATAGATTACTCTGTTGTTAATTGCGCAAACGCTACCTCTATCATGTCATATTAATAGAACAGATTAGATTATCTGGGTATGTTAGTTGTATCTGTTGTAGTAATCTGACTTTTGATAATCTATGTGCATATGGTAATATGATTGACTATTACAGGAAGATGTATTCGAAAGAGCGAAGAAATCAAAGGAAAAGGCAGCACGTGAAGCCATGGAGGCACGCGGACTTGTTCCCGAGTCTAATACAGTAAATCCAACATCAGTCTCTGCTGCTACTTCAACTTCACCCCCAACTACCAACAATTCCGCTGACAATGAGACAGATCCAAATCCAGCTAACTAGGTCCCTGGTTGGGGCGTCGAATGAGGAGTAAGCATCTATATCTACTGGTGAGCAAGTACCTAAACAAGATTTATCTCGTACTTTGGATAGGTGTATATCAGACCTTGTGAAGCATCAATAATCAATTAGTGTTTGTTCCTGAAGAATTTAATCCGATGAATCATGAGATATGTTTATTGAGAGATAAATAAATAAATAAAATTATTGAGAGATGTTTATTTTATTAGATGGTAATTATTTTGCTCAACATCAATGTTAGCAATTTTTATTCGATGAAGTGCATGATAGCATATATAAAATAAAACTTATATAAACCCTAGATTAATTTTTACTAAATACGGTTGCTAAATAATGCAAAATTTAAAGTTAACGGAACAAATATCATAATAGAATTTATAAAAAAAAATCAAACAAAAATTAGTTGCAAGGAAAAATGGCAGTCGATAATTTCGTATACAGAGACGTATAAAAATTCAATTTTATACCCAAAACACAATGTTAATACCGTTCTTCAAAATCTTACAATGCAGTTTCATCACACAATGGATCTTCTTAATTGGAAATGCCGATATTGATAATTTCTTTGAAAAAAAATTGTTTTTATTTTTATTTTTATTTATTTTTTAAATATTAAAGTAACAAATTAGCATTAAAATTAGTTATGAAATTGATAATTTAAATCCATGAAACTAGTAATTTGAGTGTAAAATGTCTCTTATGCATAATTTTGAGGGCGGACATATGATAATTTTCAAAAATCAAAAAGTATTTTGTTATTTTTTGAGTGGGTGAATGGTAATCTTCTTTTCTTGCTACAATACAAATCGATAGTAAAATTGTCTTTTCATAGTAAAATATAAACAGTTCTTTTACGGTGCTATATTTTGGATGTAAAATGTTCATTTTTTAGGATTTGGGGGTGGATTACTGCTAACTTAAAAAAAAAAGGTGTGGTTATTTCAGACTTTCCCTTGATAATTTCCCTTTTTATGTTTTTGAATCACTTAAAAATTTTATTTTATTATTTTTTCAAAAGGTAAGAGGATAGACAAAATTCAAACTTAAATTTTTATCTGATCTCTTATCTCCCCAAGAATCGAACTCAATTGGCAAATTAAATATAACTACTTGAAAACTATCTAGTCATGCCTTGGGAGTAGTGTTGCTTATGCTTAGAATACATATAAGCGTGTGTTTGATATGCTTCTCTATTAGTCAAAATTTCAGTTGAATTTCAGGTGAATAGGAACCCGTGAATTCCAAATTTAAAAGGTAATGTGTCACAACAAAAGCACACGTTTCCAACACAAAAATCAGCCCTCCCCACAATAAAAAAACACTATACACTCATCTCTCCCACTCTCAAAATACATAGGAAGCTTCAAGTGTAATATCCCAAATAATTTTCGGAATGGTTATGGAAGATTTTCGAATTGAAATATAGAATTTGAAACTGAATGATATTCGAAAATAAGATTTTATGTGTTTGGAAATAGGTTAGAATATTTTTAAGTGAAATTTTGTCTCCTTGAAAAACGCACGGTTTCGAGAACCGGTTACGCGATTTCTATTTATATCGTTATAACCGTAAAAGTTTCTTGTTTCGGCTATACAAATTTCAAACGAACTACGATTGAGTTCATTCGTGAACCATCAGACTCATTTTTCTGAGACGAACAACTTTCGTGTTGAACACTTTTCGAAATTTACATAAGAAGAACTTCAAAAATATGAATTTCAGTGAATGCCACATGATAGGGGCCTAATTATAATTTTTGAGGGTCAGAATGTAATTTTTAGAAACTTTCTTATAAATATCCCATAATTTCTACTTATTACGAAATGGCAAAAGAAATTAAAAGATCCCAACTTGACCCCCTACCCCCAAAGTCGTCCATTGCCAACTGCCAGTCGCGCCGGCGGCCTGCACAATTGGCCAAAGAGGTTGCGTCGGCCACCCCTCCACCTTGTGGTGGACGGCGGAAGCCCCCAGGTCGCCAAAAACAGCGGAAATGAGGAGGAAATTCGCAAACATAGGTTTGTCGATCCCGGCTCCTCCCTTCATTTCACGGCCCAAGCCACCCGCCAAATCAAAGCTCTCGGAGAGTAATACAAGTTGGCTGGTGGGGTGACAGATTTTTCGTTCCATGCACGGTTTCATGGAAACGAAGATAACGAGAAGAAATATTCAGATGAATAGTGACCCATGGTGAACAGTAGCTCCGATCAGAATTCCATTCCAGCGTGTTTGTGGGATCGTTTGGAGTCCGTATATGGCCTCAAAATCTCGGTAAGATATCCTGATTAAAATTTGTTGATTTCAAGTTTTCCACTAATGATATAAATTGAATTGTTTCAGTATGAGTATATCGAATGTGTTTATTTGGTAGAATCCGAGTGGAAACGAAATTAATTAGATCAATCCAATAGAGTTATGTAAGTTTTCGGTAAAAAGGATTTTTCGTGTATTAATGTGTTTTTATCGTAATGATAGATATGAGTTATATATGATAATACGATAATGTTTGGATAAATCCGGGTAGGTTCGGAGGTTTCAGGACCCTTCCATAGCATTTATAGAAATTTTTTCAAAAGATTTTCCAAAAATACGTAAACCGAAGATTTAAGTGAACTAGTGGCTCGAATTAGTTTGTAATGGTGTTTTAAGAATAATAGAACTGAATCATTGAAATCAGACTTCATTGGGTTGTCCCGGAAAGATCCAGAATTTTTTATTAGTTAAGTCAAGAATTTTGTAAAGTTACGATTGGCATTTCGCCATTTGTTTTGACATATTTGACTAGGTCTTGGAGTGCTTGTGAAGCCAGGTAAGTAACTCATGCGATGAGTGCTTGAATAATTGATTGGTGTTTTAAAATATATATATGATTGAAGTGTTAGCATAAGACAAGAAAAGATCAGAGATATTCTTGAGAATAAATTCAAGGTTACGCATGGTTAGGATAATCGACCACCACAGGTATGGAACTTTGTTATTAATATGATATGAAATGAGCTTATTATTATGTGTATATATGAAAGTACGTAAGGGTATGAATCTGTAACGATATGAATGCGTGTGTATGTAAAGGAATATGTCAATGTATAAGTATATGAACATGTACTCATATATGCATATGATGTTAAATATGTATAGGTTGGATATACAGAATTGGTAATTGGAGCAAATCATGATTTTTGAATTGGCTTTAGTTTATGTAGGTGTATGTAATATGAATAAGTTGTTATTGACTTATACATGTGAGTTATTTGTATAGAGATTGAAATAGTTACGTATGATAAGAAGTGAGTGTAAGCTAAGCATTTATTGAATGAAATTTTTTAATTAATAACTATGTATTAAAGGTTTCCATATAGGAAATATGAAACTATGTATGTTTGATCAGTGAATGAAATATATGATGATTGTTAATGTTATGGCATTTGCATTCGTATTATATGTATATTCGTATGTTTGAAACATATGTATGTTTGTGAATATTTGAATGATGTCTTGGAGTGATTATCATGGATGTGCTTGTGTATGAGAAGTCGTGCGATGTGTTTGGTGTATCGTGATATGCATGCATATATGTATGTTTTATTTGTTGATGTTCTCGTGGTTTAGTAATCGAGCTAATTAGGAATCTGTTCGAACGGAATTCATCTCATACCTATTCTAAAATAGGTAATGAGTCTCATACGAGCATTGTATGTGTAAGCCAGTCATATGTATATATTATTTGGTTATGTTTTCTCTAATGTATTGGTTGTTATGTATGATTCGTTGTCGATTGTATGATGACTGTATGTATAACTAAGTGTTTATGTGTGTGTGATAGAATTCATGATTCTTATGAACTGTGTATGTTATTGTAGAATGAATGAATGATTTGAAAGCTAGTAGGTATAAGATGCGGTAAAATGTGTTTGTTAAGTTGTTATCATATGTACGTATATATGTAAGAGTTCTAAAATTGTATTTGTATGAGTAGAAGAGAAATGAGTTAAGACATGTATGAATGCATATGAATCACGCATGTTAAATCATTGTAAGGCTATCTAAACTAAAGGAAGTTTACATTGAATTGAAAGGGTTTGTTTCAAAATGAAGAAAGTTTGATTGACTTGTCGATTTGATGATATTCCAAAGATGGATATTTGTGATAAAGGTATAGATACATGACATCATATTTCACGTGATTGAAATGGATTTGATATTAAACGATATACTATATGATATTCGAGTTTTTCTTTGTATGCTTTGGATGTTAGCTATTAGATTGGCACATGTGTAGATACGTTAATATGAAAATTTGACATGGGTTAAGTACAAAGGATAATAACAAGTAATTAATCTGAACTTGTAAAAAAATTAGTATTTCTGACAAACTGCTGAAATGTTTGACTTGCTTGTTTCTTGTTCATGTTTGGCTTGTTTGTTGTAATACTAGCATGGTTACTTACCGAGTTTTATAACTCACACCGAACCAGTTTGCTAGTTTTGCAGGTTGACTACCAGAAAGGTCAGCCACTTCAGCTTTGGAAGTCATGCTCGAGACACATATCACCCAAGCGACATTCACCATCTCAAGTGTTCTGGGAGAAGTTAAGAAGTTTAGGATATTTGGTTATTGTTTTAGTTGTCTTGCTGAGCATGCTATTTGTATATAATAAGTAAATATTTTGATTGCTTATGATATTGTGGGCATGAAGCCCTTGAGTGTTGATAGATGATGTGGGCACGGATCCCTTAGGATATGATTTTGGTGTGTTTTTTGTGGACCTGAGGTCCTTTTATTTGTTTGATGTTTTCTTAGATTTCATTTTGATGCTGGACTGTGATCTAGGTTGTCCAGTTTTAGGATACATCATGTCAGATTTTGTGTAAATTTGGAGGCTTATGGAGATGGGTTAATCTTGTATCCTGCCAGTAACATCCTGCATATGGCGGGGTGTTACAGTTGTGGTATCAGAGCAAAGGTTTTGGTGTTAGTGACTGCATCTATAAGATATCTGATCATCTAAGTAAGTTTTCTACTACATATAGACTATATAGGTCTCATGTTTGAAATTTGATTTGATATGTGTGATTTGGACTATTTATATATGTTTGTATACTACGAATAAATGTATATGTATATGTAAACTAAGTTAAAAGTATGTGGTTTATATAAGTATATGTATAAGTAAGTAATATGAATTCAATGTGTTCCGAGGTACAAGTAATTTTATAATGTTGATAGTCTGAATTGTGAACTGATATTTTGAACTATGTTTTGAAAAAATGGTATTTGATTTTTGACATAAAAGTGTTTTGAAAAGAAAAAGGAAAAGAAAGAAGAAAGAAAGTTTTCAGATATTTTGATTTTGATTATAAGGAATAAAGAAAATATTTCTGCCTCGACGCTTGATTCATGCTTTCTTGTTTTGAGATTTATCGATATGTTTCCGTCGATGTACTTGATAATATGTTTCCGTCTCGGCGCTCAAAAATGATTTTGATGTATTTAAACTGTAAAACTTAATTTCCGTCGAGACGCTCGAAAATCTGTTTTCGTCACAATGCTTGATGATTTTATATTTTTGACCCTTTGTGGCGCTTGTATATGTTTCGATCCGACTTGGCTGGGGCGCTCGTTATGGGGTCCAGACCATCAGAAAATGGTTGGCCCACTACTTTGTCGACATGGTTCGTATACTGTCCGGTCTATGCAAGCGAATGAATAATGGACACTCGTTATGTATTTTGAAAAGTTTGCTTCAAATATCTATTTTTAATTTACACATATTTATGTTTTGGGGGGAAGAAAGATTTCAAAAGAATTTCATTTTGATTTTGATGCATTTCGATATTGTTTATGATATTATACGATATGATATATTTCCGTCACGGCGCTTGTATATGGTTTTTACAGTTTTATAATTTAATATGAATGTTTCAGTCGTGGCGCTTGTATATGGGTTTGTCCAACTGCAGTGGGCCGACCCGACCCTCTATCGACATGGGATCATTTTGTTCATTGTCTGATCTGTCCGCGCGATTTGGGTATTGGGCGTTTGTTATGTTTCGTCCAGTTGAGTTATGCTGGATGCTCGATACGGATTTATGATGATAGGTGTTGAAATTGATTTTTGTTTACAGTAAAAGAGTTTTTCAAGTGCGTTTTCAAGAAGGTTTTGAAAGAGATTGATTTACATTTTCCATTTTAATGATATCAGAAATTGAAAAATTTCAGACTACCAACATCATAGAGTATTATGGTTGTATCACTTCTGGTTGTGATGATAGATGTATTTGTTTGTATAAAAAGCTTATGTTCGTTATGAGAGCACATATGTGCGATTGAATATGTACATATGTAAAATTTAATGTCGGTATCATTTATAGATATGAAATGATATGATATGATATGAATTAAATTTGTCCTCTTTCTGATTATGGGCGAAATAGAAAGTATGAGATCCGCATTATATTTTTCGTTTTTGGATACTGTATTTGATTGCCAGCAAATAACATGTGTTATGTTCTTCGTTTCTGAAGATGTATGTGATTGACTGTATGTAATTCATGTTCGACTTTCCATTTATGTTGATAGATGAATCTGAAATGGTTTGAGCATGTTCCTATGAATGAATGTGAATTGAGATGATAAGTTTGATGTATTTTTGGTATGAAATATTTGATTCGATGTGTTTTGTTTTGCAATAGCATAGTTATATTGAAGTATGAAATACGTAACTTTTGAAAATGAGTAAAGTGAGATAACTTATAAATGCAGATACGATTGTAATGTACGTGTGTTTGGTTTCGAATGATCAGACGTAAAGACGGAGAAATTTCGAGGATGAAATTTTTATAAGGATGGGAGAATGTAATATACCAAATATTTTTCAGAACGATTATAGAAGATTTTCAAATTGAAATTTAGAATTTGGAAATAAGACTTTATGTGTTTGGAAATAGGTTGGCATATTTTTAAGTGAGGTTTTGTCACATTGGAAAACGCGTGGTTTCGAGAAGTAGTTACGCAATTTCTATTTAAATCGTTATATGCATAAAGGTTTCTTGTTTCGGCTATAAAAATTCCAACGAACTCCGATTGAGTTGATTTTTGAACCAACATACTCGTTTTTTCTGAGGTAAACAACTTTCGTGTTGAACACTTTTTGAAATTTGCATCAGACGAGCTTCAACAATATATACTTCTACGAATACCCCATAATATAGGCCTAATTACAATTTTCGGTAGTGAGAATATAATTTTCAGAAACTTTCTTTTGAATACCCCATAGTTTCTGCTTATTACGAAATGGAAAAAGAAATTAAAAAAATCCTAAAGTTGTTACAACTTCTAAAGTTGACCACTTATATATATATATATATAATGTTGAGTGTTGAATTGGTTTTGAGTGTAGAGAAAGCAATCCAAGACTTTATTCTCAACCAACCACCAAATTCCACCAAGTGTCAATTACTTTGATGTACACTTAAATTCCAAATTTAAGTCGGACAATCCAACACTCAACTTCGCTCGGGCCCGGGTTCGCTTAATTCCGAATTAAGTGAATTACCGTTGCGACTTAATTAAATCCAATTTAATTAAATTATAATGCCTCACAATATTATTATGTAAGTCGCTTACGAATTAATTCTAAATTAATTCATTCGCTTGAATTAAAATCTAATTTTAATTCTGCTTTGAAATCTGATTTCATTTAATATATCGAATATATTATTTTAGCCCAATTTAAATAAATTAAATAGTAAAATCCAATTTCACTATTAAATTTCCTTTACCAATTAATTCTAAATTAACCGCGTTCTCTCTTCTCGACGAATTTAATCCCAGATAAATTCTAGACGCAATTAATCCTAGATTAATTCTTTCTCTTTTAATTAATCCCAGATTAATTTATTGTCGTAATTAATCCTAGATTAATTTTCTGTTCGAGTCAAATCTCAACAGTGAATCTTTGGGAAGCGACCCAAGAGATCCTTGGATATGTTGGCAGTAAATACGGTCATCGGACTTTCTGAATACGTGCGTACCCGGTACCACGTTCTCACCGATTTACAAGACATGTTTGGCTTCTAGCAAAGCACCATGCCTACCTAATTCTCCAGAAATATTCTTTAAAGGAATATGTAATCTTTGTCATGCGTAGTATACGTAGTATTCCGTATTACGATCCAGTATCAGATGTCACATGCAAGGGCTAGGGCTGAAATTGTGTCTGCCCCGTACGAAACATATATCGGATCACTAGCAACTAGTCTTTATTATCGGATAATCATGACCTTGTCATATTATCCCGATAGCTGCAGCATACAAGAGTACAAGTTTCGTATCCTGCGTGATCATCATCTCCATATGACTGAAGTGATATTTCCATCTTGACATCACACCCAATACACTATGATTCTCAATATACCCAGAAGAGGCGTACACAGAACCTGTTAAAGCCTTGGACGACCAAAACCAAAGTATACTGATTGTCGCAAGTATTAGCGATGCAAGTCTCAGATTAAGACCAAATACACCTACCCTGATTTGGATTCCCATAGACCCATAGTCATACTACCAATGGGATTCCGAGGGGTCTATCCAGAGCGAAGCTATTTCCGTACCATCGGCAAACAGAACCTCCTATCACACTTGCATAAGTATCCAATACTTAAATATATGAGAACTATGTCGTTAAGCTTCCATAAAGCGCACAAGTGTAATACTAGCCTATTCTGCATTATCGATGTCTAGTCTCGATAATACTACGACTAGGGATATTTAATGATTAAACCTTACGTGGATTAATACTGTCTCATATCTTATTAATCCGGTAATAATCATATGGACTTTTATCATTTATATATCCAGGTAATCCAATTACTAATGATAAAAGAGCAATTTCCTTTGTCACACAGTTAATTTGTACAACAACACCATGTTCAGTACAAATAGTGATGCTATGGGTCATAATTGTCCAAAAATCTCCCACTTGGCCTATAGCCAATCACTCAAGTGTCTAACACCTGACTATGTACGAGTTGCTCAAATTTCTGCTGTGAAACAGCTTTCGTCAGCGGATTTTCAAGGTTATCATCTGATGCAATTCATTCGATCATCACATCGCCACGATGTATGATCGAACGAATCAGATGAATTAGTCGAAGTACATACTTGGATCATTGATGAGACTGTGGTTCCTTAGCCTGTGATGTAGCCTAGCTCAACTGCTAACAAAACTACTCCTAATCCAATTAGTATTATATAGATCCAAAATGCTTCTATTGTTGCCTCAGTTGCAGCATTGTTCCGCTCTTGTTGTTTATTCAGCAACAGTATCTTGCTTGGAAGATTTCCAGCTCACTATTTCGTTATTCAAACCATATATGTACCCTTATTGCGACTTACAGTCGTTTTCATCGGTTTAGAAACTTGCAGCGGTGAACCTAGTTACCTCAAGTTCTTATTTCCCCATATTTTAAGAACGCATCCTTAGTTCGTCTAAGATACTTAAGGATGTTCTTAACATCAATCCAGTGACCATCACTTGGATTGGCCTAATTGTGACTCTATATGCTCAAAGCATATGAGACACCAGGTCACTTACATAACAAAACGTACGAACACTGAGAGTGTCAGCAGCTTTCTAGATCTATCCCAGTAGATCTTTATTCCTAGAATAATGCCTGTTTCTCCCAGATATTCTATGGAGAATTTTAATGAAAGCCAAGCTTTCACCGATTATAGCATATGAATGTTATTGCTAAGAAGCAATACATCATCAACTTATAGGACATTCATTGTCAGTGCGCTCCCACTAACCTTCTTATATACACAAGAATCATATTCTTTTTGAATGAAATCATATACCATTATGATCTTATCAAAACGTTGGTTCCAAGAACGCAATGCTTGCTTCAATCAATAAATGGATCGATTTAACTTGCAAACCTTATTTGCATATTTTGGCAAGACAAAACCGTTAGGATGTTATAAAAATCCTCCAAAAGTTTCCGTTAAGGAAAACGGTTTTGACGTCCATGTGCCATATTTCATAAATGAAACATGCAACATTAGCAAGCATTATCCAAATGGATTTAATCATGGCAACATGTGAAAAAATTTCGTCATAGTCGACACTATGTCGTTGACGATATCCTTTCTGTACAAGCCTAGCTGTGTACATTAATACGTTGCCATCCATGTATGTCTTCCTTGAAGACTCATTTATTACCAATAGGCACAATGCCTTCTGGTACATCAACTAGTGTCCAAACTTGGTTGGTATACATGGAATCCATTTCGGATATCATGGTACTTTGCCATAAAGTGGAGTCGATACCTAGTATCACTTCCTCATACGTAGCATGTTCACCTTCACAATAAGATTGATATCTACATGAGGTGAGATCAGTAACCCATACCTCCCAAGTTGTTTTCTGACTCTCTCCGACCTACGCGGTTATTGTGTATTCGAAGATTATTGGTGTTCTGTGAGGACTCGGTTCCTGGAACAATATTACTATGATTTTCATCAAGTTTTGCATTCCTTCCACTTACCACTGCATATAGGAATTCCTCTTAGGAAAGCCGCATGGAGAGCAACAATTACATTGTTCTCTTGTGAGTTGTATAAGTACTATATTTTGGTTTCCCTAGGACAACCTACAAATAGGCACTTATCCGATTTGAGTTCTAGTTTGGTACCATCCAAACATTTAGCTTATGCCCAGCATTCCCAAATCTTCAGGAATGAGAAACCCGGTTTCTTTCCTGTTCTTATCTAATATGAAGTCTGTCTAACAGATTTTCATGGAACCTTATTCAAAATAAGTATTGCACTGTTTAATATGTATCCTCAGAATGAAATTGGTAGCTCAGAGCGACTCATCATTAACCTTACCATGTCCAACAAAGTTCAATTTCTCTGTTCGGACACACCATCAAATTGAGGTTTCCCGGAAGGAGTCCAGTGTGAAAGAATACCATACTCCTTCAAGTAATCTTGAAACTTATATGTTTAAATATTTTACATTATGGTTCGACCGTAATATTTTTAATACTTTTATCGGTCTGTTTTCTTACTTCGTGTCGAAACCCTTTGAATTACTCAAAAGTTTCCGACTTGTGTTTCATAAGATACACATAACCGTAACGCGATGCCACATCCGTAAAGGTTACGAAGTATTCAAATCCACCTCTAGCCTAGCTAGACATGGACCCACTTACATCACTATGAACGAGGGCTAACAGATCAGTGGCAATTGCACTTTTACCAAGTAAAAGGTGTTTTAGGCACTTTGCCTAATGAACTAGATTCTTAGACTTCATTTGAATTACTATCAAATCCGTCCTAGTATCCACTCTTTGAAAGTGTGGATATACGAGTCTTGTTAATGTGTCCCAGATAACAATGCCACTTATAAGTCTCAACAGATTTATTCAGTTTGAGCTTTTGTTTGCCATATTATATGTTTGAGATTCATTTATATTCTAAATATAAATATTGTTATTCACATCTAATGTGCTTATCTCAATATCATCTTTATAAATAAAACACTTACTGTTCTAGAATATAAAGGTATAACCCGCAACGGGTTAAACTAGATACAAAGATAAAGTTCTTAGTCAAACTAGATACATTATAACAGTCTCCTAAGTTAAGTACATGCCCAAAGGGCAATTCCAAAACTTAGGTTTCTACGGCCAAAACAACGACTCATGTCCTGTTTCTGACTCATAGGTCGATCTCATCTGAAGTCAGTATCCTGCTCATTAGCAGATCCCGCACATCAATACATATGTATGTTCCACATCCAGTATCAAAAATCCAATTTTAAACTAGTAGTGGTCATGTTTATAACAAACATTCTTGAAGTCGGAGCCTTGCCCGCCTTCACTTCCTTCATGTCTGCTTTGTCCATACGGCAGTCACGTATCTAGTGACGCCGTTTGCCACAGTTTAGGAAGACATCTTGGGATATGTCATTTGTCTTCCTAGAAGACTGTGACGATTTTGCCTTTGCCCCTTTTAAGAAGCTCTGGCTCTGCCTCCTTGAGCATAGCCATCAATTATCCAAGAGTTTTCTCTTGGTTCTTAATGAACCTGTTCCAGCTTTCAGGCAGAGACTGTAAGATCAAATCTTTAGAAGTCTCGGCCTCGTAGGTAATGCCCAGCTAACCTAGCTGTTCGATGTCAGCATTCATCTACGACACCTAGTGTTCAACAGACGTACCTTCTAACATACGCGAGCGAAAGAACTTCTTTTGCAATTCATACTTCTAAGATCTAAGGTTAGATCTATGAATATCTTTTCATTTCAACATCATGGTATAAGGATCTAATCCTTAGTTCTGACAACGGAATTAAAAAGTCATTGCGGCAATCATAACAGATTGAGCACTAAAGTTATCATCACCATGAGTCTTCCAGAGCTCATGCTCCACTATTTGCTCAACTTCGGGCTCAGGCCCGAGATGTCACTCTGTCAAATAAAGTAACTTCTCGGCTCCCAGGACTATCCTGAGGTTCTATTTCCAATCTGAAAATTGAAGCCGCTTAAAGACATTTTCACCCATGATTATGTTTTAAACGCTAATCTTTCAGTTATCTTGATTTCAATAGTCCAACTATCCAATCAACGATTTTGGTACAATCGAATATAATGATTACTATAGTCTAACTATATAATCAACTACTATTGATTGGTTACATTCAAATGTATTGATTACTATAATCCACATTATATAACCAACTACAAATGAAGTAGTTTGAATACAGTCCAACTGTTCAATAACAATTGAATATTAGTCCAACTAATATATTTATATTTAAATAATTAATGACGAAAAATGAAATGAGCGTGTATTGGCAAGTATCTAAACGAAATTGTAAATTTAATACTTGTCTCCCACTATTTTTCGGCGAGCCTCTAACCCTCTGTGGAGTACTCGGGAAACCTAGTTTCCTAGTGGGCTAGGATCCCGTTAAATAATACATAACCTTGACTTTGGCCAACAAGTTGTATGAAACTTAACTAGGTAGATCTCTAAGATCAATTGGATCTCATCAAATTCCTAGATCCAGTAGGTGGACCTCCAAGTCCGAAACATATATCCAATATATGCCAATATATCCAATATATTGCCTAACCTTTTCCTCTGAATCAACTAAGCCTTGGATTTGGCTCAACAAGCTTAATGAAACCAGTTAAGCGTGACCCATTGACAGTGGGGAAAGCTTCGTAATCGAGGCCGATGAACAAGAATTGACCTTGACTTTGGCCAACAAATCACAACTTTCCCAAGACGTACGATGTGGAACAAAGCCTTCATGATTCAAACACATCTGCGATGGACAAAGGTCTTGACTTTGGCCAACAAACCAATGCCAATCTTGGATTTTGAGAGAGAATCACTCAATGGAAGAAAAAACGCTTAATATGAAATGAGGGTTTTTATCGCGATTTGGCAACCAATTTATTATCTTTAATTAGGTCTCATCATACACCATTAAACATGCATTCTAAAAGCATAATAAGGTGCGATAAAATTAATAATGATATGCGGATGGATATACAACAAATTATTCCTAGAACAAATCTCTCCATTTCCTCACTCTCGCTAGCACTATTCATACTTCTACCCAGTTATATAATACTTCTAAAGAAACCTCATTTACATTGAGGGGAATTGGTGAGAAGAGAAATTACAATGAGAAAAGAGGTAATAGGCTGGACACGCAGGTCCAATTTAATAAATTCTAAATTTATTACAACAATTTCCAAAATTGCTCTTACCCTTCTAATATCTATCCGATATACATTATTCATACATACATCCAAGTATTCACACAAAGCATGTTATTAAATCAATCTAATCCAATTAATTAATCTTTGAATTAATGACCATCCAATGTTCAAACAACGATTTGATTTGCGCATGTCCAACTCGTTTAAGAATAAATACTCAAAGTACGTATTCTTGAATTATATCGAACTACAATTTCAAATCCAATTTAAATTATATTCAATACTAATTCATATTTAATTCCAAATCAAATAATTACACTTTTAATAGTGCCTTTTTAGACTTGGATTCCAAATCCAATCTTTATGGGTTTTAAAGGCCCAATTAGTATCCAATACTATTCATACAAAGTCCAATAGGCTTTTAATTAATTCTTTAGGCATGAGCTTTGGCAATTATGGGTCAAACCCAAGATGCCAAGGCCCAATTAGGAATCACTCTATGCCAAAAATCAATTTAGGCCCATTAGGCCCAATTAAAATATTAAAGGCCGAATTATCATATTTGGACTTTATGGAAATGGTTTTAGGCCCAATTGGATCCAACCAATTATCCTAAACCAAACTTGGCCCAACACAGCCCATTAAGCCCAAATACAATAAATTAAATTAACTCATTATTCCAAATTACAAATTAATTCAATTCAAGTGTAATTACCATAATTAATTAATTAATCTAATGCTTCCAAAACACTAATTAATTCAATTAATCATGCTCTACATTTCCAATTCATGTCCAACACAAATTGAAGCAAAATCAATCGTATAACATGCATCTATCTCACGGCAAAGGCATACAAAAATCATTCAATTTGATTTCAATCTAATTAAATCAACATTCAATATCTATATCATGCCAACAACACATCCAATTGTTAAATTTCAAAAATTAACCATGAGCATTCCTAGGGTATCATATTCGGCCAAGGGTATATTTTGGGGAAAATTAATCCTATCAATTTTTCACAATTCCAACAATGCACAAATCCAATTGAACATCATATAAACATATCCCAACCAACAATTTAGGCAAATTAAGCTCCAAGCTAAAAATCCCAAATTTAAAGTCATGAACCCTAGATTTCAAATCAAACTTAGGTGGCTCTGATACCATTGTTCGTGTTCCTAGAACATGCCAAGATCGTCTAAGAGTAATTTGTGTGTGAATTAATCAAGAAAGTTTACGAAATAACTTACATTGATCGGATGAGTTTCAAAACGATGGATGTCGGTGGAAGCTCCAAGCTTTCTTGAGTGTTTCCAACACTTGGGTGAGTTTCCCTATCACCTTGATTTACTCCTTTAAGTGCTAGTTTGAACAAATTTTGAAAGAAAATTTTGCCCTCCAAGGAAGCAAGTGTTCGGCAATTTGAAAGAGAAATAGAGATGATGAATAGTAAGTTGCTACAACTTCTAAAGTTGACCACTATATATATATATATATATATATATATATATATATATATATCTATATTATAAAGCACAATGGTGTTTGAGGAAAGAGAGTGCATCCAACGGCTCTCTTTATGTGGCTTAATTAACGGCTCAGATCATTTCATTGGTAATTGGAGGAAAGAGAGTGAATTGATTGATGGAAAGGGTCAAAATTTTCAAATTTTCAAATAAAAAAATAGAAAGTTAAAATAAAATCATTTAATTTTGTAACACCGTGCCGTAGGCACGGGCCAAATACTGTTGTAACACCGTGCCGTAGGCACGGACATCATTTAATTAAAAAATAAAATCATTTAATTCTGTAATACCGTGTCGTGCCGTAGGCACGGGCATCATTTAATTAAAAAATAAAATCATTTAATTTTGTAACACCGTGCCGTAGGCACGGGCAAAAAACTAGTATATATATATATAATGTTGAGTGTTGAATTGGTTTTGAGTGTAGAGAAAGCAATCCAAAACTTTATTCTCAACAAACCACCAAATTCCATCAAGTGTCAAACATTTTGATGTAAGTTGGTGGGCCCCACTTAAATTCTAAATTTAAGTCGGACAATCCAACACACAACTTCGCTCAGGCCCGGTTCGCTTAATTCCGAATTAAGCGAATTACCCGTTGTGACTTAATTAATCCAATTTAAATAAATAATAATGCCTCGCAATATTATTATGTAAGTCGCTTACGAATTAATTCTAAATTAATTCGTTCGCTTGAATTAAAATCTAATTTCAATTCCGCTTTGAAATCCGAATTCATTTAATATATTTAATATATTATTTTAGCCCAATTTAAATAAATTAAATAGTAAAATCTAATTTCACAATTAAATTTAATTTACCGATTAATTCTAAATTAATCGCGTTCTCTCTTCTCGACGAATTTAATCCCAGATAAATTTTAGACTCAATTAATCCCAAATTAATTCTTTCTCTTTTAATTAATCCTAGATTAATTTATTGCCGCAATTAACCCCAGATTAATTTTCTCTCTCATAATTAATCCCAGACTAATTTTTTGGTCGAGTCAAATCTCAACGGTGAATCTTCGGGAAGTGATCCAAGAGATCCCTGGATATGTTGGCAGTAATACAGTCATCGGATTATCTGAAAACGTGCGTACCCGGTACCACGTTCTCACCGATTTACAAGACATGGTTGGCTTCTAGCAAAACACCATGCCTACCCAATTCTCCAGAAATATTCTTTAAAGGAATATGTAATCTTTGTCAGGCGTAGTATATGTAGTATTGCGTATTACGATCCAGTATCAGATGTCACATGCAAGGCCTAGGGCTGGAATTATGTCTGCCCCGTACGAAGCATATATCGGATCACTACCAACTAGTCTTTATAATCGGATAATCATGACCTTGTCATATTGTCCCGATAGCTGCAGCATACAAGAGTACCAGTTCCGTATCCTGCGTGATCATCATCTCCATATGACTGAAGTGATACTTCCATCTTGACATCACACCTAATACACTAAGATTCTCAATATACCTAGAAGAGGCGTACACAAAACCCGTTAAAGCCCCGGACGACCAAAACCAAAGTTTACTGATTGTCGAAAGTATTAGCGATGCAAGTCTCAGGTTAAGACCAAATACACCTACCCTGATTCGGATTCCCATACACACATAGTCATACTACCAATGGGATTCCGATGGGTCTATCCAGAGCGAAGCTGTTTTCGTACCATCAGCAAACAGAACCTCCTATCACACTTGCATAAGTATCCAATACTTAAATATATGAGAACTATGCCGTTAAGCTTCCATAACGCGCACAAGTGTAATACTAGCCTATTCCGCATTATCGATGTCCAGTCTCGATAATACTACGGCTAGGGATATTTAATGATTAAACCTTACGTGGATTAATACTGTCTCATATCTTATTAATCCGGTACTAATCATATGGACTCTTATCATTTATATATCCATGTAATCCAATTACAAATGATAAAAGAGCAATTTCCTTTGTCACATAATTAATTTATTCAACAACTCCATGTTCTGTACAAATAGTGATACTATGGGTCATAATTGTCCAAAATGTACGTATGTTTATATGTTTCTGTGTGTGTGATAGAATTCGTGATTTTTGTGAACCGAGTATGTTAATTCATGATTTTTGTGAACTCTGTATGCCATTGTAGAATGGATGAATGATTTGAAAACCATTAGGTATAAGATGCTGTAAAATATGTTTTCTAAGTTGTTATCATATGTACGTATACGTGTAAGAATTCTAAAATTGTATTAGTAAGAGTATAAGAGAAATGAGTTAAGACATGTATGAATGCATATGAATCACGCATGTTAAGTCATTGTAAGGCTATCGAAACTCAAGGAAGTTTGCATTGAATTGAAAGAGTTTGTTTCAAAATGAAGAAAGTTTGATTAACTTATCAATTTGATGATATTCCAAAGATTGATATTTGTGATAAAAATAAAGATGCATGACTTCTTATTTTACGTGATTCAAATGGATTTGATATTAAATTATATAATATATAATATTCGAGTTTTGCTTTGTATGCTTTGGATGTTAGCTATTAGATTGGCACATATGTAGATATGTTAATATGAAAATTTGACATGAGTTAAGTATAAAGGATAATAACAAGTAGTAAATTTGAAGTTGTAAAAAATTTAGTATTTCTGACAAACTATTGATATGTTTGACTTGTTTGTTTCTAGTTTATGTTTTACTTGTTTGTTGTAATACTAGCATGGTTACTTATTGAGTTTTATAACTCACACCGATCCAGTTTGCTTTTTGTGCAGGTTGGCTACCAGATGGGTCAGCCACTTCAGCTTTGGAAGTCATGATCGAGACGCAGATCACCCAAGCGGTAGTCACCATATCAACTGTTCTGGGAGAAGTTTTAGAAGTTTAGGATATTTGTTATTGTTTTAGTTTTCATGTTGAGCACGTTGTTTGTATATAATAAGTAAATGTTTTGATTACTTATGAAGTTATGGGCACAAAGCCATTGAGTGTTGATAGATGATGTCGGCACGTAGCCCTTAGGATATGATTTTGGTGTGTTTTGTGTGGACCTGAAATCATTTTCTTCGTTTGATGTTTTCTTAGATTTCGTTTTGATGCTGGACTGTGATCCAAGTTCTCCAATTTTAGGATACATCATGTCCGATTTTCTATAAATTTGGAGGGTTATGGAGATGGGTTAATTTTGTGTCCTGCCAGTAGCATATTGCCTATGGCGGGGTGTTACAGTTGTGGTATCAGAGAAAATATTTAGGTTTTGGTGACTGCAGCTACAAGGTATCTGATCCTCTAAGTATGTTTTCTGCTACGTTTAGACTATATAGGTCTCATGTTTGAAATTTGATTTGATTTCTAGTATATGGTATGATGTGTAATGGTTTTGATTGAGATGGGTGATTTGGACCATTTGTATTTGTTTGTATACTACGATTATATGTATATGTATAAGTAAACTAAAGTTAAAAGTATATGGTTTATATAAGTATATTTATAAGTAAGTAATGTTAATTCAATGGGTTACGAGGTACAAGTAATTTTATAATGTTGATAGTCTGAATTGTGAATTGATATTTTGAACCATGTTTTGAAAACTTGGTATTTGATTTTTGACATAAAAGTATTTTGAAAAGAAAAAGGAATGGAAAGGAGAAAGAAATTTTCAGATATTTTGATTTTAATTATAAAGGATAAAGAAAATATTTCCGCCTTGATGCTTGATTCATGTTTTGAGATTTATCGATATTTTTCCGTCGAGGTGCTTAATTATATATTTCCTTCTCGGCGTTCGAAAATGATTTTAATGTATTTAAACTGTAAAAATTTATTTCCGTCGAGACGCTCGAAAATCTGTTTCTGTCACTGTGCTTGAAGATTTTATGTTTTTGACCCTCCGTGCGCTTGTATATGTTCCGATCCAACTTGGTCGGGGCGCTCGTTATAGGGTCCATAACATCAGAAAATGGCTGGCGCACAGCCCTGTCGACATGGTTGATCCAGGTTTTCCAGTTTTGGGATACATCATGCCCGATTTTCTGTAAATTTGGAGGCTTATGGAGATGGGTTAATCTTGTCTCCTGCTGGTAGCATCATTTTGGGGTTTCGAGCGGTAATTCGGGTAAAAGTAGCGGAACGCGGAAAATCAAAATTTTCCGATTTCAATTATTTCTAATTGGTAATTAAAATAAACTAATTTATTTCAATTACTCAATATTTAGAAACAGAAATTTTTACCCAAAAATAAGATTTTTTAGAAATTACCGTTTTACCCCAAAACTTTGTATTTTAATCATTTTAGCCCAAAATTGTCAAATACAATTCTAATTGATTCCAAATCAATCCTAAAATGATTTATACATGTCTAATCCATGAAAATATAATTTTCAATTCAAAGAAACCGATTTTCCTCTTATTGTCGAATGGTCCCTCAATTTTCAATAATTTATAATTTGGTCATTTTTGTTCAAAACATATCAAGATCAAATCCAAAAATTCCAAAATTTAATATACATCATATATACATCAAAACTCATCACATATAAGAAAAGCCCCAAATTTGGTGAAGGTTAAAAAAATCCTAATTTTATAATTTCACAAATTAACAAAATTAACACCAAATTAATTAAATTCAATACTTTAATTTAATTCCCACAACACCAATCAAGCCTCACCATCATGAAATAGCTCAATAACAATTCTAGGTCAATCATGAGTGGCTAAAAAACTCTAGAATGGCAACTAGCCGTCAAAATGGCAAAAGAAAGTTTTATAAACCATTTTAAGCATTCTAAATAATCATACATGCTTTCATCTTTCAATCAAACCCCAAATCATCAAATCACATTCATAAAAGAGTAGAGAACAAACTAGGCTACACAAGTTGAAGCTTAGTATGCTAGAAACATTTTTCATGTAAGGAAAAGTAAGAAAAACTTACTTAAAATGCTTGATTTTCAGAGCTTTTCTTCCTTTTTCTCATTTGCTCTCTTTCTATCTTTTTTATATTTGATTTTTAGGGTTAATAGAATGAAGAAACAAAAAAGAAAACAAGCTTATATAATTTCCCTTGAATTACCGAAAAAAAGGAAATATTATTAGCCATAAGTTTTTCAATTTTGTTTTAAATAATTGGAAAATAATTTAATTATTTTGTGGTGTAAAACCATTAATCAAATTAAAGTTTATCACAAAACATCTAATTAAATCATGCCAATTAAACCAATCAAAATTGGCCACTTTATCCAATAAAGAAATGCCATTTACTTTACTTTAATATGTTGGGAAGCGGTCGCGAGTGCGCAGCGGAAAATCAAGAAAAATCAAATCATGATATCTGATCTAGCTTGGCATTAACTGTTGTGTTGGCTCCAACTCCATAGATTCCAACAATTCTTTGGATCATTCTCCTTTCTATTGGCCACAAGGAATTGTTGTTAGCCATTTCTTCGATTAGCTCCCAGGCTTGATCTTCTCTTTTTGCCATCAAAGCTCCTCCAGCAGCAGCATCAATTATGGTTCTCATCAGTCCAGAAAGTCCATTATAGAAAGTTTGGACTTGACGCCATTTTGGAATCTCATGGTGAGGACATTTTCGGAGCAAATCTTTGTACCTTTCCCAAGCTTCGTAGAGAGTTTCCGAGTCTTGTTGTATAAATGATGTGATTTCATTCCTCATTTTTGATGTTCTGGCTGGTGGAAAATACTTTGCAAGGAATTTGGTGGCTAGAGTGTTCCAAGTTGTGATGGAACCTGCTAGTAGTGAATGTAGCCAGGCTTTAGCTCTGTCTTTCAAGGAATATAGGAAAATCCGCAGTGTCATTGCTTCTTCAACTCCTTGGTTGTAATTGAATGTGCCGCAAACTTCCAAGAAGTTGCTGATATGGGCATTAGGATCTTCAGTTGCATTTCCCCTAAACTGCACTGACTGCTGAATCATCTGAATGCATGTTTTGATGTCACACGCATTTGCTGTTAAGGGAGGAAGTAAAATACAGGAAATGAAGCCGTCGACCACCAGAATGGTTCTGTCTCGAATGGGAATTGGTGGTGTAACTTTCAAAGGTTCAGGTTCCATGTTGACTAAAGCTTCTTGGCCTTCTCGCCTTTCCCTTTTCAACTGTCTGATGGTTCCTTCAATCTCTGGGTCAAGCGGTCGGAGTTCAAAGCTTCTGGTTCGTCTCATGTAGTGTCTGAGAACCTGAAACACAAGAAAAAAAAAAAATAAGTAAAAAGAAATTAGATACAAGTAAAGGTATCTAACCCCAAAACTAATAGTGAAAGATAAATAAGTCCCCAACAATGGCGCCAAAAACTTGACCGGTGCGAAATCACACGCGTATAACGCAAGCGCACGTATCGTTCAAGTAGTATAAAAATTATGGATCCCACGATGACTTAATACCTAAACTATTAATTTATAAAGGCAAATAATTACGAGTACCTAACAGATTGATTTTTTTGATTGGATGGTGACTTAAAATTAAAACAAGCAAATGAAAATGGTGCGAAAGTAGGTTGAGGAAAATTCAAATTTATAAAACTATCTAGGGTTGTGAATTCTTGCAATATTTTTTTAAAATATGAAGTGGTTATTTAATGTTTGTGTAATATATTTTTTTACTAACCTGGAACATGAAATTCTGCAAAAGCCTATGTCGATGGTCAGATGCAAATACCCAGTGTAACCTAATTAAATCATATGTCTATGTTAATCAAATTACCTGAATTCATTAAGATTAAGTTCCAAATGTGGTTACCCCCGCCCGACAGGTATATGTTTATCCTGTAAGGAAATCTATTAAAGGGTTATCTATCCTCAAGGAAGATCGTGGGCTATTAATTCTAAGGCTGAAACCTAAAATTCCCTTGTCAAGTTTATTTTAGATTTACCAGATCAATCTTATTAGTGGCCAGTTAACAAGATGCATTAATCTTAAGAATTAATAAGTAAACCTTTAAATTACCCAAACTATAAAATAACCCTTTATTAACTGGTGATATTGGAATTCATCACAACCCCAGATAACTAACTTAGTTACGACACATAACTAGGGCTAGTAACAACTTAATAATAAAAGACATAAAGTAAAATACTGGAAAATAAATAAAGAAAAATACAATAAAAGAAAATGCTAGAGCTAGAGGATCTACTTTTATCACTACTATTTTAGTTATCTCCCTTAATATAATATATTAACTTGTGTGATATTACCAACCGGCCATATAGGCGGTAACCTGATTAAGTCTAATTAAGTCCGACCGACCATAAAGGCGGTATCATTATTTGTCCATAAACCAGCCATATAGGCGGTAATTACCAACCGACCAACCAGGCGATATCCAAGATTAGTCAGGTTAAAACCAGTTTATAATTAATTACCAACCGACCAATATAGCAGTATCCTTGTTAAGTCAAGTTTTAAATTGTTTATATCTTATAATTAAGGGAGATTAATCTAAATAGTAGTAATAAAATTTTTACCTTTCACCATAGCAAGGGGAAGTTACCTCATCATTGCTGAATAGTAAAAACTGAAAAAGTTAATAAAGTAAATTACTATTACAGAAAGTAATTAAAATTAATTACAAAACTGAAATTAAACTAAACTAGATACAAACTCCTTAGTTACTCAGATGTTACAGAGAGGAAGGTACATCTGAAACTGAAATTTCGAGTTGAATTTATATGGGTCGATAAGCCTCACGCGTCACGACGCGTGAATTACTCTTGCGTCGCGAAGCTGCCACGTGTCAAATTCTGATTGGCTGCTTTGATTCCCTTATCTGCTGACGTGGCATTTTGGATGATTAACTCAATAATTGTGCTGATGTGGCGATGACGTGGTGATGATGTGGTGACACGTGGCGATGTGGATTGTCGGCACCATATGATTATGACTCGTGGCACGCAATGATTGGCTGATGATGACATGGCTGACACGTGGCACATTGACTTGGCATGTTGCTGATTTGGATGCCTACGTGGCTGACACGTGGCGATGGCGATTTTTGGCACCATACTATGATGACACGTGATACGGTGCATTTTAGCAGATCTCTTCTGATGTTGACACATGGCAGGCGTATTTTAGCATCCGACGCATGTTAGCAGACTTCTCAGATTATGACACGTGGCTCGGTGCATTTTATCATGAAACGGTGCAAGTTAGCACAGGCCGGCGCACGTTTGGCGTCGCGAAACGCCAAATTACATTTTTGCCCTTTGTTGTCTTTTTTTACTGTTTTGGCCCCAAATCACCTCCAGAATGTCCTGAAACTTTATTTATCTACAAAATAACACAAAATACCTCAAAATATTCACAAAACTCAAGAAACTATACAAAATATTAGGTCAAATGAGTGGGAAATAGTGATAGATTTACCACTCATCAAAAACCACTGTGAGCGATGTGACTCATGGGACCACATACATCAGAATGTATTAGTACCAATAAGTCAGTGGCTCGGTGTCCTACACCAAAAAATGGGGCTTTGGTCATTTTACCCCGAATGCAAGATTCACAAGTTGGATAAGGTTCAATGGTGAGATCCTGTATCAAACCATTCCTAACCAACTGGGTTAGGCGTTTCACGCCTATATGACCCAACCTCATATGCCACAGTTCAGTATTATTTATATCAGATACTTTACGTTTATTAATACCAGCATTAAAAATATCTTATGAGGTATGCAAAATGTAATGACCATGCTCATTTGGACAAACAAGGATCTGAACATTATATCTATCATATAAATATAAAGAACGAGTCTTAATATTTACATTATAGTCTTCAGTATCTAATACAAAAAGTGATATAATGTTCGCAACACATCTTGGTACAAAAAAACAGTCATGTAAAAAAAGGCTCCCACTGGACAGGGGAATCTCGTATAAGCCCACAGCAACTGCATCTAAAGAGTCGCCACTCCCGAATCGCAATTGCATCTCCCCATATTTTAGCTGTCTAATTTCCTTCAGTACCTGCAACGAATTGAAAATGTGAATTGGACAAGCAGAATCCAAAATCCAACTGGACGACATAACTTCACAAACTAATGAGATATCAATAATAGGAAAAATAAAAACACCTGAAGTAGATGCTCTTTCCTTTCTGATCTGGGCCAGGGAATCAGGACAGTTCCTCTCCCAATGGTCGATTTTGCTGTAGTAGTGGCATTTATCTTCGGCAGCTCTCTTGGGTTTATCTATCTTACCCTGTGGTGGAAGATTCGTACCTTTCTTTTTCTTCCCTTTCTTTTTCTTCCCTTTCTATTTAGATTGGGTGGAAGTAGGAAGAGCAATGGCTTTAAGAGGGTGAGTCAGTACTCCCTTCCTCAAATCTTCCTCCGCAGTTTACAGCATCTTATGCAACTCCTGGTAAGAACAACTAATCCCATTCATATTGAAATACATCACAAATTGGCGATATGATGCTGGCAGAGATCCAAGTATGACACTTCGTCCTAAAGTGTCATTGAGAGGGAAATTATAACGCCTCAACTGTTCGATCAAATCAATCAGATGTAGCACATGAGGGCTCACTGCCTTTCCCTATTCCAATTTTACATGGAACAGTTCCATTACAATTTTATGAACTGAGACCTGTTCTTGGTTCATAAAGGATTCTCGTAGCCGCATCATCATAATATATGTGTCGAGCAATCCAAATTATTGCCTCTTAAGCTCCGGTGCCAAGGAACTGAGAATATATGATTTGACTCTTCTATCATCATCTCTCCACTTTTGGAGAGTCTCATGTTCCTCTTGCGAGCATCAGGTGCTATAGCAAGTGGCAACAGACCTTCTAACACATATTCTATTTGTTTAGACCCAAGAACAATTCTCAAATCTATGTCCTAATCTGCAAAGTTTTCAGCGCCTTTAAGCTTGTTCGTATCAAGTATACGAGCAAAAGGATTAGGAGCAGGTGCCGCCATCACAAATCTATCATATAGATAGCAAAAAACGATTAGTAGACATAACAGTTTCATATAATATAAATCAAACAAAGCATAAATAGATCATGGATTTTTAATCTACAAATTCCCCTCCCACTATTACATGCAATACTGTAATCCCCAAAAAGAATGCAAACAGAAAATTAATCAAATTAAATTTAATAGCGAAAGGTGGGTCTCATGAATATATTTCAGCTCACAGCTTTGGCACGATCTCGCCTACATATATTCATTAGGTAGACAACTCATTGTCAATCACTCAATAGTCTCATGGGTTCCGATCCTGGTCGTTTCTCGTTGTGACAACTTTGGCACGTTCACAAGGAGGCGTACCAAGGTTAAACTTGTTAATGATAAATTCAAGATACTTGCGTAGTCCTGACAGCTTTGGCACGTTCAGGATTTCCGCTTTCGCTTGAACTTATCTAGTATCACATATACATCCGATATGGATAAATTTCTACCAACTACACCCTCACTGCTTTGGCACGATCTCGGATGCAATCATAGAATAGATATCCACAAACCATATTGACAAGATGGACCAAGAAATATGCATCTAATACATATTACTTATAAAACCTTATTAATTAGGGATTTTCCGCAAAGATGAAACACATTTAACTTAATCAAATTAAATAAAAACAAGCATGTATCAAGTGAGAAAACAATTAAATAATGAATTTAAAGGCATATTCATATCATGTTTCGAGGTTCAGACCTGCTCTGATACCATTTTTATTGGGGTTTCGGGCGGTAATTAGGATAAACGCAGCGGAACGCGGAAAATAAAATTTTCCGATTTCAATTATTTTTCTTGGGTAATTAAAAAAAACTAATTTATTTCAATTACTCAATACTTAAAAACTGAAATTTTTACCCAAAAATCAGAATTTTCAAAAATTACCATTTTGCCCCAAAACTTTGTATTTTAATTATTTTAGTCCAAAATTATCAAATATAATTCTAATTGATTCCAAATCAATCCTAAAATAATTTATACACGTCTAATACATGAAAATACAATTTTCAATTTAAAGAAACCGATTTTCCTCTTATTGCCGAATGGTCTCTCAATTTTAAAGAATTTGCAATTTGGTCATTTTTTTGTTCAAAACATGTCAAAATCAAATCCAAAAATTCCCAAATTTAATATACGTCATATATACATCAAAACTCATCGCATATATGAAAAGCCCCAAATTTGGTGAAGGATAAAAAATCCTTAATTTTATAATTTCACAAATTAACAAAATTAACACAAAATTAATTAAATTCAAAACTTTAATTCAATTCCCACAACACCAATCAAGCCTCACCATTAAGAAATAGCTCAAGAACAATTCTAGGTCAATCATGAGTGGCTAAAAGACTCTAGAATGGCAACTAGCCATCAAAATGGTAAAAGAAAGCTTTATAAACCATTTTAAGCATTCTAAATAATCATACATGCTTTCATCTTTCAATCAAGCCCCAAATCATCAAATCACATTCATAAAAGAGTAGAGAACAAACTACGCTACACAAGTTGAAGCTTAGTATGCTAGAAACATTTTTCATGTAAGGAAAAGTAAGAAAAACTTAAAATGCTTGATTTTCAAAGCTTTTCTTCATTTTTCTCCTTTGCTCTCTTTTTTATCTTTTTGTATTTGATTTTTAGGGTTAATAGAATGAAGAAACAAAAAAGAAAACAAGCTTATATAATTTCCCTTGAATTACCGAAAAAAGGAAAATATTATTAGCCATAAGTTTTTCAATTTTGTTTTAAATAATTGGAAAATGATTTAATTATTTTGTGGTGTAAAACCATTAATCAAATTAAAGCTTATCACAAAACATCCTATTAAATCATGCCAATTAAACCAATCAAAATTGGCCACTTTATCCAATAAAGAAATGCCATTTACTTTACTTTAATATGTTGGGAAGCGGCCGCGAGTGCGCAACGGAAAATCAAGAAAAATGAAATTATGATGCCGTTATCCCTTTGCCCAAGACCCATTTGTTTAGATTATTCTACAAGCCTAGGCATGTTACTATATATTCTAAGCATAAAAACTCATAAAACATGCAAAGAACATAAACCTAAACATGCTAACTATCATAAGAACTCTAATTAAAATAAAGAAAGAAAAGACTTACTTGAACTGAAGACTCATCCAGTCCTCCCTCCAATCTACAAGTTTTTCTCGAACTCAGCAAGCTCTTCCACGATGCAAAGAGCCACCCAAGTGTGTGGCCTCCAAAGGTACACACACCAAAGCCAAAACTCAACGGCAAGACTACGCCTTGAGTGCACGTGTATTTTTCCCTTGGTGCTAGCCTAGGCAAATACCTCAAAACTTTTAACTCGAGGTTCCTCTAGTCATTTAGACTTAAGGATCCTCAAAATTAGTGGCTTACTCTTAAAATTTAGAGTTTCTCACTTATATAAACCCAAGATATGAAAGGTTTGGTGCAAAAATTTGTGAAGAATTCTTTGGGTTTATATAGGTGCTCCAAAGACAACAAAATTAATTAAGAATCCGATGTGCGATAAATGCTAATTTAATCTTAGCCATTGGATCTTAATTTAGTGCTTTAATGTGATTATAAAACCCTAATAAGAGTTTGGGCTGATTTGGAATTCAAAACAAATAACAAATTTTTTTTACTATCCACATTACTATTCATATTTATTTATTTATTCCAATTCCCAAAGTGCCCCTATCGTCATTCACCAATCTCTAAGCCACTATGGAACCTCATAAATGATCTGTTCAATAATTAAACACATTGAACCATTTATGAACAATTCCTACAGCAATCATATATGCTGTTAAATTGATATTGTGCACTGTTAACCATTGATTTCGAATTTTTTGTGTCTGACCTTTTGGTTCCCCTCAAGTTGGACATGAAATGAATCGTGATAATTTAATCGAACATAAATTATCCTTCGATCAGATGGTCGTTCGATTTCAATGACCAAGGCTGACATCTAGCAACATTCCAAGGCCCCCAAATGAGAAGGAAAAATATATATACCTATTATGTATGTGATTTACATATGATACGGTCCCCCGCCTCACTGTATCTGCACCGTTTGACCTAGGGTATGGAAAGTGTCTAACCATATAGTCAAAGCTATGATGTTGATAGTGTCATGAATCGTGCTAACCCTAGAATCTCACATGATTCTTCCGCTGCGGCCACAGTCTCAAGCACTGATCACATATATCAACCCGTGAACTGGAATACTACTCTTATAAGAAAATATTATCCGAGAGAGTGGCGATTCTCTGTTGTATCTTTACAAACTTCATGTTTTTCAACAAATGACCCATTCATACCCTTATGATCGGATCTTTTGAACTGGGGAAGGAGAATGTCAAAGTTATTTGATCCACACAAAAGATTGTAAAGACCTCAAGTCTAAGGACTAGTCATACAATCGATATATGAAATTTCTCACAGACACATGGGATAAAAACTCCATATGAAAACTTTCGACGGTCAGTTCGATGGACACGAGCAACTCATGCATCCATGTGATACACCAAACGGACGGATCACCGCTAGTAGCCTATGAGATCGGCTACCCCACTTAAGGGTGGATCATATCATCATGCTAGTCTCTCCGCTTTGTGAACGCTCAGATTATTCACAAAACTATGACTAGGAACGTTTAAGAGTAATTATTCTCATAAGGCGTGGAAGCCATCATCTTATTACTCCAAGGGCTTTATTACAATGTTGATGATTCATATAAGTTATGTAAGACACGTATAATAAAGATTGCCATTTTATTAATTAATAAAATTATTACAAATACATGTATATATAGCCCATCAACAAGTTGGGTATAGGGCATATCCCTAACAATCTCCCACTTGCACTATAGCCAAGTAGTGTGAATCTGAACACCATACTCTCAGGTGTGCCTATCATGCTTTTGTTGAGTCAGCCCTTTAGTCAAGAATCTGCAAGATTATCTTCTGTGGGTATTTTCTCTATAATAACTTCTTTTCTCTCAACAATCTCCCTGCTGAGATGTAATCGCCTGAGTACATGCTTGGATTTCTGGTGGGACCTTGGTTCCTTTGATTGAGCAATGGCGCCCGTGTTGTCACAGTACATCGTGACACCATTCTTTATCATGGGAAGCACTTCCAGCTCCATGATGAACTTCTTTATCCAGACTGCTTCTTTAGTTGCCTCAGATGCTGCAATATACTTAGATTCAGTGGTGGAGTCCGTTGTAGTTGACTACTTTAAGCTTTTCCAACTGACACCACCGCCATTCAAAGTAAACAGATATCTTATTTACGATCTGCTGTCATCCCTATCGGTCTGAAAGCTCGCATCACAGTAACCAATGACTTTCATCTCAGAACAATCTATGTATGTCAAGAACATATCCTTAGTTCTTCTCAGATACTTGAGGATTGTTGTGACAACTGCCTAGTGTTGCTCACAAGGATTTGCCTGATACCTGCTCGTTATGCTAAGAGCATAAGAGACATCAGGTCTTGTACATAACATGGCGTACATGATCGATCCTATTACTGAAGCGTAAGGGATTCTGCTCATACGCTCTCTATCTGAAGGAGTATGTGGACATTGCTCCTTAGATAATTTGATTCCATGACAAGTAGATAAATTACCTCTTTTGGAATCTTCCATTTTGAATCTTTTCAAAACTTTATCTATGTATGTAGATTGAGAAAGCCCTAACAACCTCTTAGATCTATTACAGTAAATCTTAATGCCGAGGATGTAGGCTGCTTCTCCCAAATCTTTCATGGAGAAATTCTAAGATAACCATTGCTTGGTGGCTTGCATCATGGGAATATCATTCCCAATGATTAATATGTCATCGACATATAATACAAGAAATACAACAGCACTCCCACTACTTTTCCTGTAAACACAAGGCTCGTCTACATTTTTGATGAAGTCAAATTCTTTGATTGTCTCATCAAATCGTATATTCCAACTTCTGGATGCTTGCTTGAGTCCATAAATGGATCGTTTAAGCTTGCATACTTTATTATGATCATCCTTAGATGCAAACCCCTCAGGTTGTGTCATATAGACTTCCTCTACGAGGTTCCTATTAAGGAAGGCTGTTTTGATATCCATCTGCAAAATCTCATAATCAAAGTGTGCAGCTAGTGCCAGTAAAATTTGAATGGAATTTATCATTGCAACAGGCGTGAAGGTTTTAGGTGCATCCACCAAGTCCCAAACTTGATTCTGATACATAGAGTCTATTTCGGATTTCATGGCCTCAAGCCACTTGACTGAATCAATATCACGCATTGCTTCGTCATAACTGGTGGGATCGTCATTATCAATGACCTGATCATGTTCCTCATCAATATGGAAACCATATCTTTCTGGCTCATGTCTTTCCCTACCAGACATTTTAAGTTCATAACCTTGTGGTTATTACGTCGCTGCCCTTTTGAAGGGCCTGGGGTTTAGTTATATGTTAGTTTGTTCTTCTCGTACCTTATCGAGGTCAAGTCTACTCCCACTATATTTCTTGAGAAGGAATTCATTCTCTAGAAATTTAGCATTTCGTGAGACAAATTTTCTTTGTTCATTTGGGACGTAGAACACGTATGCTCTTGAGTTCAAGGCATATCCTACAAACTTACATTTAAATGCCCTATCATCCAATTTATTAGTTTGTGTGAGCTTAACATATGCGTCACATCCCGAAACTCTTAGATAACTAAGACTAGGATCACTATTGTGGCTTCTTGGTTCTTTGAATTTGCCACCGCACCACTATTATCGCAATAAAGTATGAGTGGTTTATCCATATCTAGAACAACTTCCAGATCTCCCAAGAATTTACGGAGTCAGACTGCTTCCTTAGCTGCTTCACAAGCTGCTACATATTCAGCCTCTATGGTGGAGTCAGCAATACAAGATTACTTTATACTCTGCCATGCTGTAGCCCGACTAGCTAGGGTAAACACTGATCCATATGTTGATTTCATAGAATCGACATCTGTTTGAAAATCAGAGTCCGTATATACCCTTAGGATCATTTCGTATATACCCTTAGGATCATATCCTCACTTGAATACACAA
The DNA here is from genome assembly GCA_019454045.1 of Zanthoxylum bungeanum. Taxonomy (NCBI): domain Eukaryota; kingdom Viridiplantae; phylum Streptophyta; class Magnoliopsida; order Sapindales; family Rutaceae; genus Zanthoxylum; species Zanthoxylum bungeanum. The sequence goes on along the minus strand of SKCR01010621.1, from coordinate 70,715 downwards.
ACATATAATCTCTCATTCTCTTAAGATACTTGAGAACATGTTTCACAGCCACCAAGTGATCCAATCATGGGTTTTACCAAAACCTACTGACTATTCCCACTGCAAAACATATGTCCGGTCTCATTCATAACATAGCATACATGAGACTACCAACTACTGAGGCATATGGGATTGTAGACACTTGCATTTTTGCATGAACCCGATGATGAGCCTCGGTCGGAGGCACTACCCGATAAGTTGTGGAAGTTGTGGGAAACGGACGTCGGAAGGGAAATAAGTATGTCATACATGTGCATTCGTGTCGCGTTCTCAAACCTGTTCGAACGGCGAATAGATTGCGGGCGTTCGTGTAGAATTAGAATAAGCGTTCGAACGACCATCGGTATTTCTATTTTACTGCTAGCCACACACCAAACCCTATCCAAAGCTAAGCCCACCAAATCCCATCCAAAAATAATTAAAACATTTAAAACACATGTCTAAATTAAATCACATCCAATTAAATTAAAACAAATCAAATTAAATCAAAATAAATATCATTCCTAATCAAATTAAATCAAATCAAATCCCTTTCTAAATTAAACAAATCCCCCTTCCTAAACTAAATAAATCAAATCCAATCACCTCCCAAAATAAATATATCCCCACCAAAATTACACAATATCCTTTCCTTTAATAAACTAATTAATCACCTCCCTTATTGGCATGATTCCCTTCCATACCTAGAAACCCTAGTGCACCATTATAAAAGAAACCAAAATTCCAAACCCTTAACCCCTTGGAGACTCACAACAACCTTGAAGAAAAAAAGAAAAACATAAGAAAATAATAGAAAACCCTAACCTCTCTCTTCCCTTAGACATTCACTCATCTCTCTAGAACATCCTTATTCACGGTACAAGCAAAAACCTAGGCATTCTCATTTCTTCTTGATCCCTCATAGCCGTGAAATACAACAACAAACCAGCCCTACACAAGCTGCAAACCTCAGCCCAAGAAATACCTTACCATCACCGAAAAACACACCGAAAACTGCATTAAAAATCCCCCTAAATCACCAAAAAACTGCACCCTAAATAGTCCAAGTTTCACCCCAAAACAGCGGCAAATGAACGGCTAAAAATAGCGAGGAAAGACCAAGAAAGCAGCAGTGAAAACAGCGGAATGGTGAAGGAAAATAGTGGACCAAAAAACCAGAAAAGTTGTGGAGTAGTAACCCTTTCCGGCGACGACGTGACGCACTTCCGAGGAGCAACTTAAAAGGTAAGATCTGAGGGCACCCTTTATTACTTTTTTATTTTGTAGCTTGGATGCGACACACTTGGTTGGACATGGAATATGTCCAACCGGGTGTGCGAGGTCCTATATAAAAAATGACCAAATTCTTGGTCACATCTTTCTTTAACGTTCCTTTATTTATTTATCGCACATTTATTTCACATTATTAGCTCTTTATCATTCCACATGTTTCTTTCTTTGCTTACGTGTTGTTATATGCATTATCATACTTAATGCCTATTTATATGATTGCATTGTGTTAACGCGTGAATGTTGCCTCTCGTGGTATATCGGATGGAAACCCAGACATAAATTCCGTAGCCGAATCCGAATAGACGGTAGTGCGGTTTGTACTTGGGATACAACTCCACGTACCACTTGCGGAAACATTCCCGCATGTGTTTACTGCATTATGGATGCCACTTTCGCCATCCCATTCAAATGCATTCTAGAACGCTACTCGAACGCACCCATTCTATCTCGCCCCCGTTCGAACATGTTTCCGAACGCTACATGAGCGCGGGCATTCTGGATAGATTCCTTTATCATGTCTTAGGCATTTTTGTGTTCATTGTTCCGCTATCTACTTTCTATGTGTCTTTTTCTTTATTGTTAATCTAATGCGCATGGGCTAACTAGGGTGGATTAAAGGTCCTCCATTCGAGGGAAATGCTTAAAGGCTACCTTTACCACGATGTTTTGCTGCGCCGGATGAGGTACACTCGATTGAATATGAAATATGTTCAATCGCATATCAGGTCCCATATTATTGCTTTATTTATCTTCTATGCATTGTTACTTCATACGCATGGGCTAATTATGTTGGTTTAAAGGTCATCTATTTGAGAAAAAGTCTAAAAGTCTACCTTTACCATGATATTATGTCGCGCCTTTTATTATTCCGTTATTTATTTTTCGCGTATTATCTCTTTGTTTATTCATGCATTGTAATCTAATGCGCATGGGCTAACTAGGGTGGGTTAAAGGTCCTCCATTCGAGGGAAATTCCTAAAGGCTACCTTTACCATGATGTTTTGTTGCGCCGGACGAAATACACTCAATTGAATGTGAAATATGTTCAATCGGGCATACAAGGTCCTACATTGTGTATTTGTTTATCCATGCATGTGTTTGTGTCATTTCAGATGCCATTTTGGTAATCTCGTTTGAATGTGTTTCCGAACGCTACACGAAAGTATGCATTCTGCCTCATTCCGTTCGAATGCGTTTACGAACGCTACTCGAACTTGCAACTATTTTGTTTTATCATGCATCAAGTCTTACCCTATTCTAATGCGTTTCCGAACACTATAAGAACACAGACATTCTGTTTCATTTACGTTCGAACGTATTTAAGAACACTACTCGAACGCGCACGTATTCTGTTTTACCATGCATCAGGTCTTATCTCGTTCGAACGTATTTCTGAACGCTATATGAATGCAAACCTTCCATTTACCATTCGAATGCATTTTCAAACACTACACGAATGCACATACAGTGCACAGACTTCTTTTCGTCACATTTCATGCATGTTTGCTTCTTTGATCATTTCTTTTGCACTATATGATTAATCATATCATTTCATTATTTACGCTTAGATAATTATCATCTATTTATATTTCCGCATTTATCTATTTAATGTGTTTATGAATTGTGTGCTTGCCGTTATATCGATTTACTTCTATGTCTGCGAACTTAGATATAGGTTGTATGCAAACTTAGATATATGATATTCTTATGTATGTATGTTGCGTAGACTTAGTTATATTATTGCGCAAATCCATTCATTATAAGTGGCATAAGTAAGGGACCATTCTGAACCCAACGGTTTGAGGTCTTCCCTTGCGAGGGGTGAGTGGGGCCTTAAATCATTTCCCAGTTCACACTGGGTGGCGACTCATTTATTCTCCGGTTTAGTCCCCCGCGGGCTACTCCGTACTCTTGACCGGGCCGCGAGCCTCGAACAACGTCGTTGATTTTCATGTCCTACAGTTTGGCGACTCCACTGGGTATAGAGAATCGGCCCCGAAATAATGACTTGTAATGTTTGTGATTTGTGCTTTAGTTAACCGTGTCTACCGTGGGTTAAAAGGGGTTTAATTAAAGGCATTATTAAAGCTAGGTAATGTTTTGGTGTATTCCTTCATTCACTACCTTTCTATAGCTGAAGGGAAAAGCTGTGAAGGCACCTAGATAATCATTTACCCGAAGCTTACCGTGATGGACTAATTTGGAGGACATATTGTATATTCCTGTCACCAAGGCGATAAGAGCCTAAGAGGCTTGGGTATTTAAGAGAGTCCACTCCACCCTCACTTTAGGGAATCTTCAATAAGAAATCTATTTGACAGTCATTTATGTATCATCACTCGTTGGCACGTACCTTAGGGTATAAAAAAGGTGCGCTCACCTGGTCGCTCGGACCCTTGAGTGGGGAGACCTAGTTGTGGGCAATCCTTCGCCAGCGGGAGCCTTTGTCTACACTCCCATAAACCCACATGTAAACCATAGTTGAATGACCAATAAAAACCATCCCTTTATGCTTGTGTTTGGTACTATCATCATTTGGATTCAGTTGGACCTTTCGTCATGAGCTGTGAACTTGTTGGGCCATTTAAACTAGGACGAGTTTGTGTCTTATGGCAATTGGCCAAAAGCTTCTAAAATGACAATGGGCCATTTTTGTGTTTGGGCCCCTTACCATTTGAAGTTATTTAGCCACGTTATTGCGAAAGTGTAAACCTATTGGGCCTTTTTCAACTGTGACAAGTTTACACCTCGCAATAATATGATTGAATGCTTTGAAATGAAAATGGGCCAACTTGTATGAAAACCTTGATGGGCTTAGAAAGTCCAAACATGATCCAAATATGCTAGAAGCATGAGTTCGATATCCGTACTGGCTTTCATCCAGAAAGGATTGCCTTGTTATGACATATTTGCATACTTTTGGATGCTTCCAAGTTCATCCCCACAACCGTGATTACCAAACGCCCAATTCGTCATTTCTAGACAATGGCATGATCCCATAATCGGCTTAGTCCATGTTGTTAATGGGCGGTCTTTGTCTTTTAACGATGGAAATGTACTGAGGTAGCCAAGGTTCGCCCCCATAGCATAGGAGAAAACGATTTTGTGTACCAATATTGGTGCATGGAATAAGCCATACCTAGGACAGAAATGGACTTACCACGAGTGTGGGGGAAATAAGGTCGGAAGGATATATTCTGTGTTGATAACCACATGTATCTTATATATCTCATGCATCACACGCATACATGCATCACGCTAACTCATAGTTTCGACTGCTATCATAGATATCCGTTGGGTTAGAAAAGAAGGAAGGCTTGTTAAAAAAATAGTTAGAAAATATAAGTGAGTCTGATAATGAGGTTTCCCGCCTGGATCAATTGGAGACCAAAATAACCAAAATTAGAGCAACTACAAGTTTTGACTACGTTGTGGCCAGTTTGACCGTACCCCATATAGCCAATAATATGAGGTTCTGCAACCGGAATAGAAAGATCATTGGGGGACCTTCAGGGACCAAGCCCACTCCTTCTGAGGTCGCCCCTATCAAGAACAGGTGATTCTCCAATTTTGGTAGACCATTGTCAGAAGTGTTTGAAGAACTGAAAAGGCAAAGACTCCTAAATCCCTTAGAACCTAAACCACTTCCAAACCCTATGCCCCGCTACCTTGACCTAAACCTATAATGCTACTTCCACCAGCAAAGAGGCCACGAAACCGACAACTGCACCCGCCTTAGGCATGAGATCCAAAACCTCATTGACGCCCATAAAATACCCCGATCCAGAAAAAGAACAACCCAACACACACAGAAACCCTCTACCCAACTACCTGATTAGCTCCGGCCTACCCGACTGCCTTACCCTCCAAACTCACAAACACCAAACTTCCCGCATGGGGATATGGGGCAACGGTAGTAAAAATGAGATAGAGCAGAATAGAGATTTCTGGGAAAACCTCTCGAATATTGACAAGGAGGGGGTTGCAAAAGAGGAAAATAGATGGGAAAAAGAACTACTGCAGTTGGAAAATATGATGTTTGAAGAAATCAAGAAGACGGAAGAAGGCGAGGCTGCAAATTTCAGAGATGCTTACTTTCCTGATCTAATTCAATTTTAGTCCTACATTTATTTTGCTTACTCATTCGAGCCGTTTCCGGTTAGCCCCTAATAGTTAGGCATAAGTCCGATGATGCAAATGTTTGCTTTAGGATGAAATCTTAGAAACGATAAACTCTTGACATGCTTTTATCTGATACTTTGAGTAATTGATCTATGCTAGACTCGTAAGCACTTGATTATGGTTCTTAGCAGTGAAAACCTGAATAGTTAGCAAAGTGACTAGTTGAAGAAATTGTAGCTCGGTGAAAGACTGTTTTCTTATATGTCTATCTTGATTTGCTTATGTTATGATGTATGGTATGGTTGAAAATGAAAAAAAAAGTCTCTAAAGAAAAGAATTGAACCACCTATAACCGATAACCGTGAAGCTACCCATGCGCGAGTATTAGGAACACCATGAGGAGAAATGCTACGTTAAAGGGTAGGCGTGTTGAAAAAAAAAAGAAAAAAAGAAAAAAGAAAAAGAAAAGAAAAGAAAAAAAAAGAAGTTCAAAATGAAAAGAAAAAATAAAGAGACAAAATAGAAAGAAAACCATACCACATTGAGCATAGAAAAGCAATTGCAGGCATAATTGAGACATCTAGGTTGGTTTGACCCATCGATCCCAATATTTTGACGAAATCATTAAGTTGGCTTACCTGGGGATGAATCTGCAAAGGAACATTTGCACACACACTTTGAGTCTGGCTTAGATCAGTTATTCAAAGACTTGAATTTGAGTTGCGTTGAAAGTTTAGAAGGTTCTCTGGTTTCAATACTGGGCATTCTTTGAGGGCAATAATACGTGTAACTATTGGGACTATTTCATAGCATGTTATATAATATGATGATATAGAATGCCATATCATATAGTCCACCTTGACCTAATGCAAGCAGCGGAGAGCAGAAAGCTAAGCCAAGTCTGGGGGCGACCAGTCTACCACCCCGCGAATAAGGGATGTACCGAGAACTTAAGCCATGAGACAAAAGAGAACTGAGCAGTCACCCGAAGAGAAGTGGTAAAAGGACACTGTAAGCATGCCCAGGGGGTGACCAAAGACATTAGTAGGCGAAGGGTGCCAGAGAGCACAAGGAAGGCCTAACCCAGCGGAATAGGAAACACATCCATGCATACATGCATACACATCACATGCACGTATTTTTTTTGTTTTGTTTTTGTTCACAGGTTTTGAAGAAAAGAAAAAAATGGCAAAGACAAGTAATTTCGGGAATGAATCCCAGGGTCGAGGCCCACACTATCAGCAGTTTCGGGAAAGAATCCCAGGGTCGAGGCCCACACTATCAGCAGTTCTGGGAATGGATCCCAGGGTCGAGGCCCACACTATCAATAGTTTCGAGAATGAATCCCAGGATCGAGGCCCACACTATAGCAGTTCCGGGAATGGATCCCAGGGTCGAGGCCCACACTATCACCAGTTCCGGGAATGGATCCCAAGGTCGAGGCCCACACTATCAGCAGTTTCGGGAATGGATCCCAGAGCCGAGGCCCACATTATCAGCAGTTTGGGAATGAATCCCAAGGTCGAGGCCCACATTATCAGTAGTTTCGGGAATGAATCCCAGGGTCGAGGCCCACATTATCAGTAATTTGGGGAACGAATCCCAGAGTCGAGGCCCACATTATCAGCAGTTTGGGGAATGAATCCCAAGGTCGAGGCCCACATTATCAATAGTTTTGAGAATGAACCCAGGGTCGAGGCCAACATTATCAGCAACTCTTCGGGAATGAGGATTAGCAAGCTGAGAATGGCACTCCGGGAATGCAGCATGGTTCGGAAATGGACCATCTCATCAGTAACGGTTCGGGAATGGACCACATCACAGTAATGGTTCGAGAATATACCACATCACAGTAACGGTTCGAGAATGGACCACCTCACAGTAACGGTTCGGGAATCGACCACCTCACAGTAATGGTTCGGGAATGGACAACCATACAGTAATGGTTCTGGAATGGACCACCTCATACATTAACGGTTCGGAAATGGACCACCTCATACAGTAACGGTTTGGGAATGGACCATCTCACAGTAACAGTTCGGGAATGGACCACTTCACAGTAACGATTCGGGAATGGACCACCTCATAACAGTAATGGTTCGGGAATGAACCACCTCACAGTAACGGTTTGGGAATGGACCACCACACAGTAACGGTTCGGGAATGGACCACCTCATTTAGTAACGGTTCAGGAATAGACCACCTCATACAGTAACGGTTCGGTAATGGACCACCTCATACAGTAATGGTTCTGGAATGGACCATCATACAGTAACGGTTCTGGAATGGACCACCTCACAGTAACGGTTCGGGAATGGACCATCTCACAGTAATGGTTCGGGAATGGACCACCTCATTCAGTAACGGTTCGGGAATGGACCACCTCATACAGTAACGGTTCAGTAATGGACCACCTCATTCAATAACGGTTCGGGAATGGACCACCTTATACAGTAACGGTTCGGGAATGGACCACCTCACAGTAAAGATTCGGGAATGGACCGCCACACAGTAATGGTTCGGGAATGGACTACCTCACAATAACGGTTCAGGAATGGACCACCTCACAGTATCGGTTCGGGAATGGACCAGGGGCCGTAGAACCTCACCACCATCAAATCAGTTTGAAGCATCCCAACAACAGGTAAGTCAGGCAGCAGTTGGCGAGCCAGGTAAGTAAAAATACATGCATGACTTTGATAGGATTGTCACTGTCACACACTGCACAAGACCATCAAAGTGCGGGTGACTGTAGACACTTTCATTTTTGCATGAGCCCGATGAAGAGTCTCGGTCGGAGGCACTACCCGATAAGTTACGAAAGTTGTGGGAAATGGACGTCGGAAGGGAAATAAGTATGTCATCAGATTTATTTCACCTGTTCACTGCATGTGCGTTCGTACCACGTTCTCAAACCCGTTCGAACGGCGAACAGATTGCAGGCGTTCGTGTAGCGTCCAAATAAACGTTCGAACGACAATCGGTATTTCTGTTTTACTGCTAGCCACACGCCCAAGCCTATCAAAAGCCAAGCCCACCAAAATCCCATCCAAAAATAATTAAAACATTTAAAACACATGTCTAAATTAAATCACATCCAATTAAATTAAAACAAATCAAATCAATCAAAATAAATTCCTTCTAATCAAATTAAATCAAATCAAATCCTCTTCTAAATTAAGTAAATCCTCTTCCTAAAATAAATAAATCAAATCAATCACCTCCCAAAATAAATATATCCCCACCAAATTAAACAATATCATTTCCTTTAATAAACTAATTAATCACCTCCCTTATTGGCATGATTCTTTTCTTATCTAGAAACCCTAGTGCACCATTATAAAAGAAACCAAAATTCCAAACCCTTAACCCCTTGGAGACTCACAACAACCTTGAAGAAAAAAAGAAAAACATAAGAAAATAATAGAAAACCCTAAGCTCTCTCTTCCCTTAGACATTCACTCATCTCTCTAGAACATCCTCATTCACGGTACAAGCAATAACCTAGGTATTCTCCATTCTTCTTGATCCCTCTTAGCCGTGAAATACAACAACAAACCAGCCCTACACAAGCCGCAAACCTCAGCCAAAGAAATACCTCACCATCACCTAAAAACACACAGAAAACTGCACTCCAAAATCCCCCTAAATCACCAAAAAACTGCACCCTAAAATAGTCCAAGTTTCACCCCAAAAAAACGGCAAAGGAATGGCTAAAAACAACGAGGAAAGACCAAGAAAGTAGCAGCAAAAACAGCGGAACAATGAAGGAAAATAGTGGACAAGAAAACCTGAAAAATTATGGAGTAGTAACCCTTCCGGCGACCACGTGACGAACTTTCGAGGAGCAACTTAAGAGGTAAGACTCGATGGCACCCTTTATTACTTTTTTATTTTTTAGCTTGGATGCGGCACGCTCGATTGGACATGGAATATGTCCAACCGGGTGTGCGAGGTCCTATATCAAAAACTACCAAATTCTTGGTCACATCTTTCTTTAACGTTCCTTTATTTATTTATCGCACATTTATTTCGCATTATTAGCTCTTTATCATTCCACATGTTTCTTTCTTTGCTTATTGTTGTTATATACATTATCATACTTAATGCCCATTTTTATGATTGCATTATGTTAACGCGTGAATGTTGCCTCTCGTGGTATATCAGATGGAAACCCAGACATAAATTCCGTAGCCAAATCCGAATGGATGGTAATGCGGTCTGTACTTGGGATACACCTCCACATACCACTTGCGGAAACATTCCCGCATGTGTTTACTGCATTATAGATGCCACTTTCGCCATCCCATTCGAACGCGTTCCTGAACGCTACTCAATCGCACACATTCTGTCTCGCCCCCGTTCAAATGTGTTTTCGAACGCTACACGAATGCGGGCATTCTGGATAGGTTCATTTATCATGTCTAAGGCATTTTTGTGTTCATTGTTCCGCTATCTACTTTCTATGTGTCTTTTTCTTTATTGTTAATCTAATGCGCATGGGCTAACTAGGGTGGATTAAAGGTCCTCCATTCGAGGGAAATGCTTACAGGCTACCTTTACCACGATGTTTTGCCGTGCCGGACGAGGTACACTCGATTGAATGTGAAATATGTTCAATCGGGCATACAAGGTCCTATATTATTACTTTATTTATCTTCTATGCATTGTTACTTGATATGCATAGGCTAATTATGTTGGTTTAAAGGTCCTCTATTTGAGAAAAAGTCTAAAAGGCTACCTTTACCACGATATTTTACCACGCCTTTTATTATTATGTTATTTATTTTTCGTGTATTATCTCTTTGTTTATTCATCAGTGTAATCTAATTCGCATGGGCTAACTAGGGTGGGTTAAAGGTCCTCCATTCGAGGGAAATGCCTAAAGCTACCTTTACCACGATGTTTTGTCACGCCAGACGAAATACACTCGATTGAATGTGAAATATGTTCAATCGGGCATACGAGGTCCTACATTGTGTATTTGTTTATCCATGCATGTGTTTGTGTCATTTCAGATGCCATTTTGGTAATCTCGTTCGAACGTATTTCCGAACGTTACACAAACGTATACATTTGCCTCATTCCATTCGAACGTGTTTACTAACGCTACTCGAACGCGCATCTATTTTGTTTTATCATGCATCAGGTTTTTACCCCGTTCGAACGCATTTCCGAACGCTATACGAACGTGGACTTTCTGTTTCATTTATGTTCGAACGCATTTAAGAACGCTACTCGAACGCGCACGTATTCTACTTTACCATGCATCAGGTCTTATCCTGTTCAAACGTGTTTTCGAACGCTATACGAACGCGAACCTTCTGTTTACCGTTCAAATGCATTTTCAAACACTACACGAATGCACATACAATGCACAGACTTCTTTTCGTCACATTTTATGCATGTTTGCTCCATTGATCATTTATTTTGCACTATATGATTAATCATATCATTTCATTATTTACGCTTAGACAATTATCATCTATTTATATTTCCGTATTTATCTATTAATGTGTTTATGAATTGTGTGCTTGCGTTATGTCGATTTACTTGTATGCATGCGAAACTTAGATATAGGTTGTATGCAAACTTTGATATAGGATATTCTTATGTATGTATGTTGCGTAGACATGGTTATATTATTGCACAAATCCATTTATTACAAGTGGTAGAAGTAAGGGACCATTCCGAACCCAACGGTTTAAGGTCTTCCCTTGCAAGGGGTGAGTACGGCCTTAAATCATTTCCCAGTTTACACTGGGTGGTGACTCCTTTATTCTCCGGTTTAGTCCCCCGCGGGCTACTTCGTACTCCCGACCGGGCCACAAGCCTGGAACAACGACGTCGATTTCTGTGTCCTACAGGGATATGTCTCATTTCCTCAACATCTTGAGGTGTCTTAGGAGACTGTTCCGTCGAAAAATAAATTCCATGCCAATAAGGCAAATTGCCTTTCTTGGAATTCTGCATCCCAAATCGCACAAGGATCTTGTCGATATAGGATGCTTGAGACATAACTAATAGTCGTTTCTTGTGATCCTGAAGTATCTAAATCCCAAAAACATAACTGGCCTCTCCCAAATCTATCATTTGGAATTGGTTAGCTAGCCAGGTTTTCATGTCTGATAATATCTTTACATTGAGTAAAATATCATCGACGTATAAAACAAGAAAAACACCTTCCCATCAATGACGCGCTTGTATCACAAGCGCTCATCAACATTCTGCTCAAAATCATAACACTTGATCGTGGTATCAAATCTTATATTCCATGATCGAGACGCTTGCTTAAGTCCATAAATGGACTTTTACAACTTGCAAACCTTTTTCTCTTGAACTTGGGTTATGAACCCCTCTGGTTGTACCATATAGATACTCTCATCAAGATTTCCATTCAAGAATGCAGTCTTGATGTCCATTTACCAAATTTCATAGTCATAATATGCGGCAATGGATAGAAGAGTGTGGATGGATTTGAGCATGTCTACATTCGAGAAAGTTTCCTCATAGTCAACTCCCTTTTTCTGGGTATAACCCTTGGCCACTAGCCTAGCCTTGAAGGTATGTACCTTCCCATCTACTCCCCTCTTCCTCTTATAGATCCACTTGCAACCTATGGGTTTCACCCCATCCGGTTCGTCTACAAGTTCCTAGACTGAGTTGGAGTATATGGACTCCATTTCTAGGTTCATGGCTTTGAGCCATTCCTCTTTGTCAAAATCATCCATTGCACTCTGATAGGTCAATAGATCATCTATACCATCGCTGAATGCGACAACTTATGCCTCTCCAACCCCAAGGTAGTGATCAGGTTATCGTACAACCCTCCCATTGAGTCTAGGTGGTAGATCATTCTGACGAAATCGCATTTGACGGTCAGATGTCGAAGGTGTTATGTATTTGTCAACTGTCATTCACGATGGTGTGCTGGTCAAACCAGCAAGTAACTCCTCGAGTAACATTTTACTCGAGGCTTGAACTCCCTCATATAGTCATCCTCTAGAAACGTAGGATTTGTCGATACAAACACTTTGTTATCATCAGGACTATAGAATAATCCACCCATAGTCTTCTTAGGATAGACTACAAATAGGCACACCTGAGAACGTGGCTCCAATTTTATAGTCTTATTCTTCAGCACATGTTATGGACCCCCATATGCGGAAATGTCGCAAACTAGTTTACGACCAATCCATAACTCTAAGGGAGTCTTAGGAACAGACTTAGATGGAACTACATTAAAGATGTGCATTGAAGTTTGCAATGCATATCCCTAGAACGAACTAGGAAGTGAGCTATAACTAAACATAGATCTCAACATGTCTAGCAGGGTCCGATTTCTCCTTTCTGCAATATCATTTTACTGTGTTGTTCGAGGTGCTGTGAGCTGGGATACTATCCCATGATCAACTACGAATTCCTCGAAATCTCTGTCAAGGTATTCTCCTCCACGATTGATCGTAGAGTTTTGATTGTTTTACCCAACTGGTTCTCAACCTCAACACGATACTCTTTGAACTTTTCAAAAGTATCTGACTTGTGTTGCATTAGGTAAACATACCCATATCTGGAATAATCGTCAATAAATATGACAAAGTATTCATAACCACCTCGGGCTCTTACATTCATCAGTTCACAAACGTCTAAATGTATTAGCTCAAGTGGTTGACTGGCTTTTATACCTTTTCCAGTAAAAGGTCTATTGGTCATTTTTCCTTCTAAACAGGATTTGCAGACTGGTAAAATTCTGAGCTTTAACTAGTTTAAGGCTCTGTTATTTATCAATCTGTCAATTCGGTCAAGGTTGATATGACAAAGTCTAATATGCCACAAATATGTGTCATCGTGAGAAATCTTTTGCCTTTTAGTTTTAGGTTTCTCAACCTTAAATATTTCAGCATTGAGCAGTGACCTATGTGATAATGGTCTTAACACATACAAGTTATTTCTGAGTTTCCTGTGCATATGGTTATACATTTACCAATAATAACTAAATTGCTATTAAAAGAAACTGAATAAACCATCATCCAAAAGTTTAGAAACATAAATCAAATTCCTGTGAAAACCAGGAATGAATAACACATTGTTCAAATTTAAATAACTATTATTTGTAAAATTTAAACTAGGGCATCCCATGTCCCGACCCTCATGATGTAGTCACCTTCAGCAAGGTCATTCCATGAGTCAAATAGCTGCAAAGAAGAACACACATGGTTAGTGGCTCCAGAATCAACAATCCAAGCGGATTTATATCCTCCCTAATAATAGAGTTTCGATAACGAGTAAATCATATTTACATGTATCCTTTTTCTCTCTTCAGCTCAGCAAGGTATTTAGGACAATTCCTTTTCCAATGCCCGGTTTTGTTGGCAGTGGAAACACTTTCCATTGGGCTTGGCATCCTTGGAGCCTTTCTTGTTCTTCTTCTTCATGGGCTTAGCCTTAGCCTTCCCAGTGCTATTCTTCTTCATCTTTGCAAATTTAGAAGACTCGACAATATTTGCCTCATCACTGGACTTACGAGGATCCACAAGCATGGACTCGTAGTGGGTGAGCTCATTTAGCAGCTGGGTCAAAGTAAAAGTCACTTGTTCAATTAAATTTATACAATTACGATACTCTACATAACTGCTGGAAATATCCGAACATTTAATGATAAACTTGAAATTTATGAGTTTTTACCTAGAGGTCTTACTGAGATTTAGAGGGCATATACAGACTCTAAACGATCCCACGAACACCCTGGAATCGATGAAATTTGAATCAAAGCATCCGATAAAATCTATCATTATTCATCTGTATCTTCCTCTTTTGATTCACGCAAAACTAAGTGTCATTCCGCAAAATCCACACAGCAACCTTGTAGTACTCTTCGAGGGCTTCAATTTGGTGGGTGGCTCAAGACGTGAAATAAGTCGATGAGCCGAGATCGAAAAAACCCACTCGCACGTTCTTCAAGTCGTTTCACCGGAATCTGGAAACTTTAGGCTGGCCATCGGCCAATGGTGGGTGGTGGGTGAGTCGGCGCTCCTTTCTGTGTCGGCGCGCTAGCTGACAGTGGCCTGCTAGACATCGACACAACAGCTTATCAAGAACGCAGGGGAGGGGGTCGGCTGAAGTGTTTGGGAAGCTTTTATTTTTCTACAATTTCTGGATATATATTTACCCTTAATAATGGTGCAGTTAGTTGGCGATATTCATAGCAAGGATTAATAGCTGATTCCACCACTGAGGCGAAATTTATAGCACCTTTAGAAGCTGTATAGATTAGAAATGTTATCATAAAACTTGGCATTGTTCCTAGTATTGAGGATTCGATCCCATTGTATTGTGATGTAACATCCCCAATCCAGGAGATGTTACCGGTAGGAAACAGGCCGTACCATTCCCCTAAGCCTCTGACTCTTCAACCATAAATAATTAAAAATACTATTTTCTCTATTAAAATACCATAATTATTAGACCGTATCTCAAGTTTAATAGCATAACATACAACTCAACATCTATAACTGAAAACTTAATAACACACCTTTACAATGACTACCTCAAATTCAAAGACTAATACATAAGTATTACTTGACTCTGACTAGACTCTAACTCTCTTTGACTTGATCTGGTGGACTCCAAACCCTAGTGACTACATCAGTATCCGTCCTCCCGAGCTCGTCCTCCGAGAAAACCAGTAAAATCAGAAAATTGGGAGTGGGGGTTAGATCATTGTACGATCTAAGTGAGTGGATGATTTAAAATAAAAAACTGAAATACTATAATAGAAACGGTTGATTCTAAAACCCCAATTCAGAATAACTTGTATAAAAACTCTTTTATGAAAATCTCATCTGAATTCTCTTCGTAAAACTTATCTTTCCTGAACGTTCTTTATAGAACTGTTGTTTTCTGAAAACGTTCTTTTTTGAAAACCTTCCTAAAAGCTGTGTCTGAAAACTATATCTGAAATCTAAAACTGTTTCTGAAAACCTGATATCTGAAAACTGATATTTTTCTGAAAAACTTGACGTATGGGGGCGTTACGTATCGTCGTCCCCCCATACGCTTACTAGAGTCAGGAGTACAAATCCATGACTTTGGGGCGTTACGTATCGCCGTCCACAAAGCATGCCACTACTGTCCCTAAAACTTGTGGTCTTGGGGTGTTACGTATCGCCGTCCCCCAAGCCACTGAACTAGAACTGGGGGTGCGGATCTATGCTACCTTCCAAGCTCTGAAACTAGGATATAGGGGCATCTGTCATCCCTAGTCCTGAACTATGATCTAGGAGCGTTACGTATCGTCGTCCCGCAAAACCTCTACATGTGCCCATATTCTCTGTCCGTTAATTCCATGTCTGTACAAGTTACATACTGAGGTGGGTTTTTCCCCCATGCCTCGAAAATCATAAATCTCATGCTTTAAATCACAAAATTGTATAAAACACTGCATTTAGCATGAACTGAAATCAAATATGGCTAACGTCATATGTGTTGGAAAAAGTAAGTCTCATTTCATAAAGAATAAATCAATAAGAAAATCAACTTGAAAGGGGAAGTTGTAGGCACTGTATTTTTGCATATAAGTCCCGATGATGAGCCTCGTATGGAGGCACTACCCTTTAAGTGGCGGAAGTCGCGTGAAACAGACGTCGGAAGGGAAAATTCAAAAATCAATACCTTGTTAGATTTAATTCGTTTGCTTAGCCTCGGGTTCGCTTGTTGGACCTCTATTTTGAAACTTATCCTCAGACCAAAACCCCTGCAACCACTCACCCAAACCCACACACCACCAACCCATACACCCAAGCCCAACAAGGAACCATCCCACATGCCTATAAGCCCACCAAGGAGCCATCCCACACGTCCACAAGCCCAAAATCCCATCCAAATATATCCAACACATTAAAAACATGTTAAAATCAAACAAAATCAAATCAAATCACATGCCTAAATTAAAGAAATCAAATCAAATCCCATAAATCCATTTCCTAAAATAAAAAAAAAAATCACTTTCCTAAATTGGATAGATATTTCCTTATAACATACCAATTAAGAGATACTGTTGGACAATTATGACCCAAAGCATCACTATTTGTACAAAACATGATGTTGTTGTACAAATTAACTATGTGACAAAGGAAATTGCTCTTTTATCATTTGTAATTGGATTACTAGAATATATAAATGATAAAAGTCCATATGATTAGTTTCTGATTAATAAGATATGAGACAATATTAATCCATTAAGGTTTAATCATTAAATATCCCTAGTCGTAGTATTATCGAGACTGGACATCGATAATGCGGAATAGACTAGTATTGCACTTGTGCGCGTTGTGGGAGCATAACAGCATAGTTCTCATATATTTAAGTATTGGATGCTTATGCAAGTGTGATAGGAGGTTGTGTTTACCGATGGTACGGAAACAGCTTCGCTCTGGATAGACCCCTCAGAATCCCATTGGTAGTATGACTATGTGTCTATGGGAGTCCGAATCAGGGTAGGTGTATTTGGTCTTAACCTGAGACTTGCATCGCTAATACTCGCGACAATCAGTATACTTTGGTTTTGGTCGTCCAAGGCTTTAACAGGTTCTGTGTACGCCTCTTCTAGGTATACTGAGAAACGTAGTGTATTGGGTGTGATGTCAAGATGGAAGTATCACTCCAATAATGGAGATGATGATCACGCAGGATACGGAACTAGTACTCTTTAGTACTGCAGTCATCGGGATAATATGACTAGGTCATGATTATCCGATTATAGAGACTAGTTACCAGAATCCGATATATGCTTCGTACGGGGCAGACACAGTTCCAGGCCCTAGCCTAGCATGTGACATTCGATACCAGATCGCTATACGCAATACTACGCCTTACAAAGATTACATACTCCTTAAAAGAATATTTCTGGAGAATTGGGTAGGCATGGTGCTTTGCTAGAAGCCAACCATGTCTTGTAAATCGGTATGAACGTGGTACTGGGTACGCACGTATTCGGATATTTCGATGACCATATTTACTACCAACATATCCATGGATCTCATGGGTCGCTTCCCGAAGATTCACAATGACGTATGACTCGAACATAATTAATATGAGATTAATTGGAAGAGAGAGAAAATTAATCTAGGATTAATTAAAGAGTATTTTATCTGGGATAAAATTCAATTTGAAAAGAGAGAACGATTAATTTGGAATTAATCGATAAAATAATATATTCGATATATTAAATGAAATTAGATTTCATAACGGAATTAAAATTGGATTTTGATTCGGGCAAACGAATTAATTTAGAATTAATTCGCGAGCGACTTTAATAGTAATTTTGTTAGGCATAATTATTTAATTAAATTTGATTTAATTAAGTCGCAACGGAAAAATTCGTTAATTCAGAATTAACGAACCGAGCCCAGAATGTGTTTGGGGGCCCACTCGGATTTTGAATTAAAGTGGGGCCCACACTTGTCACATCACCTAGTCAACTTTATCAACTTTTTGTTGATAGAAGTTGGTGGGATTTTGATGGTTGCTTGTTTCTTACACAAGCATTATTAAAATTGATGTGAAACTGACATATATCAATTTTTTAAGTTTGGTATATCATTTTGATTTTTGGAAAATCAAAACTTCACTTCACTCATTTTTCTTTTCTCTCCTCTCTATGCCTTGGGCGTGACTATCTCTCTCTCTTCCAATTTCTTGGCTTGGCCGAGAGATACAAGAAGAACAAAGGGTAATTTCGTTGCAAAATTCTCCATTACTAGCACATAAAGAGATCATACAAAGGTGATAGGGAAACCTTTCCCATGAGTTTGGAATTCAAGAATCAAGCTTGGAAGCTCAACATACATCAAATGAGAAGCTTGGAGCAACTTCTATGGAGGCAAATTTTTGTTGTCTACACATTCTTAGCCGATCAAATTGAGTAATTTCTGCTACTTTACTTTGCGTATTCACATGTTTTATGCTTAATGATCTTGGTTATTTTTCTTAGAGAACCCAATCATGGTATCAGAGCCTAAATTAAGCATGAAATTGACTTAGGGTTTATATACTTGAATTTGGGTATTTTTGATTTGAGCATGATTTAATCAAATTGTTTGTTTGAGTATGCTTACATATTGATAACTTAGAGTTATGTATGATCAATTTGATGAAAAATTAATTGGATTAATTTTCCCCAAATTTTTGGGCTTGGCCGAATATGTAACCCTTTGTAGCTCATGGTGATTTTGATTTTTTAGACCATTGGATGTGTTTAAAATGCTTGGATATATTGATTTGTGATTTAATTGGATTGAAATCAAAATCAGATATAAAAATTCCAAGATTGCCGTGAGTTAAGAGCATGTAAATGACTTGATTTTGATTCAATAATGTTGGACATGTATTGAAGGTATTAAAGCATGATTAATTAGTGTAATTGGTGTTTTGGAAATATTAATTTAACTAATTAATTATGGTTAATACACTTTAATTAAATAATTGTGATATTTGGAATATTATGAATAAATTAATTGGGCTTAATTTGGAATTGAGCTAATAATGTTGTATTTGGGCTTAATGGGCTTGGTTGGGCCAAGTTTGGTTAGGATAATTGGTTGGATCCAATTGGGCCTAAAACCATTTCCATAAAGTTCAAATATGATTATTGGGCCTTTAAAAATTAATTGGGCCTAATGGGCCAAAATTAATTTTATGGCAAATGGTGATTCCTTATTGGGCTTTGGTTGCCAAAGTCCATGCCTTATGAATTAATAAAAGCCCATTGTTGTAATAAATTTAGAATTTATTTAATTGGACCTGCGTGTCCAACCTATTACCTATTTTCTCATTGTATTTCTCTTCTCACCTATTCCCCTCAATGTAAATGATGTTTCTTTAGAAGTGTTATGTAATTGGGTAGAAGTAAGAATAGTGCTAGCCGGGGAGAGGAAAGTGAGTGATTTGTTCTAGGAAAAATTTGTGAGATATCCATCCGCATATCATTATTAATTTATTTATCGCGCCTTATTATGCTTTTAGAATGCATGCTTAAGGGTGTATGATGAGACCTAATCAAAGATAATTAATTGGTTGCCAATTACGCGAAAAACCCTCAATAAATATTAAGTGTTTTCCTTCCATTGAGTGATTCTCTCTCAAGATCCAAGATTGGCACTGGTTTGTTGGCCAAAGTCAAGACCTTTGTCCATCACGGATGTGTTTGAATCATGAAGGCTTTATTCCATATCGCATGTCTTGTCCAAGTTTTGATTTGTTGGCCAAAGTCAAGATCACTTCTTGTCCATCGACATCGATTACGAAGCTTTCCAAAGTCAATGGGTCACGCTTAACTGGAATCATTAAACTTGTTGTGCCAAAGCCAAGGCTTAGTTGATTTAGAGGAAAAATGTTAGGGAATATATTGGATATATTGGCATATATTGGATATATGTTTCGGACTTGGATGTCCACCTACTGGATCTAGGAATTGGATGAGATCCAATTGATCTTAGAAGATCTACCTAGTTAAGTATCATATAACTTGTTGGCCAAAGTCAAGGTTGTGTGTTATTTAACGGTATCATAGCCCACTAGGAAACTAGGTTTCCCGAGTACTCAACAGAGGGTTAGAGGCTCGCCGAAAAATAGTGGGAGGTAAGTACTAAATTTACAATTTCGTTTAGATACTTGCCAATACGCGCTCATTTCATTTTTCGTCATTAATTTATAAATATATTAGTTGGACTAATATTTAATTGTTGTTTTAATTTAACAGTTGGACTGTATTCCAACTACTTCATTTATAGTTGGTTATATAATTGGATTATAGTAATCAATACATTTGAATATAACCGAACAATTATAGTTGATTATATAGTTAGACTATACTAATCATTATATTCAATTGTACCCAAAATCGTTGATTGGATAGTTGGACTATAGCAATCAAGATAACTGAAAGATTAGCGTTTAAAACATAATCCTGGGTGAAAATGTCTTTAAACGGCTCCAATTTTTAGATTGGGAATAAAACCTCAGGATAGTCCTGGGAACTGAGAAGTTATTCTATTTGATAGATAAACATCTCGGGCCTGAGCCCGGAGTTGAGCAAATAGTGGAGCATGAGTTTTGGAAGACTCATGGTGATGATAACTTTAGTGCTCAATCATTTATGCTTAATGCAATGACACTTTAATTTTGTCGTCAAAACTAAGGATTAGATCCTTATACCATGATGTTGAAATTAAAGATCTTCATAGATCTAATATTAGATCTTAGAAGTACGAATTGCAAAAGAAGCTCTTTCGCTCGAGTATGTCAGAGGGTACATCTGTCGAGCACTAGGTGTCGCAGATGATTGCTGACATCGATCAGCTAGGTTAGCTGGGCATTACCTACGTGGCCGATACTACCAAAGATTTGATCTTTTAGTCTCTACCCGAAAGCTGGGGCAGGTTCATTACGAACAAAGAGAAAAACTTTTGGAGAGTGGATGGCTATGCTCTAGGAGGCGGAGCCAGAGCTTCTAAAATGGGCAAAGGCAAAATCATCACAATCTTCTAGGAAGACAGAAGAATATATCCCAAGATGTCTGCCTAAACTGTGGCAAACGGAGTCACTAGAAGCATGACTGCCGTATGGACAAGACAGACATGATAGAAGTGAAGGTGGGGCAAGGCTCCGGCTTCAAGTATGTTTGTCATAAACATGTTCACTATTAGTTTCAAAATTGGATTTTTGATACTAGAAGTGGTACATAAATATGTACTGATGTGCAGAATCTGCTGATTAGCGGGAGACTGACTTCAGATGAGATCTACCTGCGAGTCGAAAATGGGACGAGAGTCACTGTTTTAACCGTAGAAACCTAAGTATTGGAACTGCCCTTGGGGCATGTACTTAAATTAGGAAACTGTTATAATGTACCTAGTTTGACTAGAAATATTATCTCTATATCTAAGTTTAACCCGTTGCGGGTATACCTTTATATTCTAGAACACTAAGTGTTTTGTTTATAAAGATGATATCGAGATAAAAATATTAGATGTGAATAATAGTATTTATATTTAGAATATAAATTAATCTCATACATATAGCATGACAAACAAATAGCTCAAACTGAATTAATCAGATGAGACTTATTTGTGGCATTGTTGTCTGGGACACATTAACAAGACTTATATGTCCATACTTTCGAAGAGTGGGTACTAGGACATATTTGATTCTAATTCAAATGATGTCTACGAATCTAATTTATTAGGAAAAGTGCCTAAAACACCCTTTACTTGGTAAAAATGCAAGTGCCACCGATCTATTAGCCCTCGTTCATAGTGACGTAAGTGGGCCCATATCTAGCTAGGCTAGAGGTGGATATGAATACTTTGTAACCTTTAAAGATGTGGAATCGCGTTACGGTTATGTGTATCTTATGAAACACAAATCGGAAACTTTTGATAAATTCAAAGAGTTTCGACACGAAGTATAAAATAGATCGGCAAGAGTATTAAAACATCACGATTAGATTGTGATGGAGATACTTAAGCAATAAGTTTCTCAATTACTTAAAAGAGTATAGCATTTTTTCATAGTGGACTCCTCCCGGAACACCTCAATTTGACGGTGTATCCGAACAGACAAACCAAACTTTGTTAGACATGGTAAGGTTAATGATTAGTCGCTCTGAGCTACTATTTTCCTTCTAGGGATACGCATTAAATAATGCAATACTTATTTTGAATAAGGTTCCATAAAAATATGTTAGACAGACTTCATATTAGATATGAACAGGAAAGAAACTAGGTTTCTCATTCCTGAAGATTTGGGAATGCTGGGCATATGTTTGGATGATACCAAACTAGAACCCAATCGGATAAGTGTCTATTTGTAGGTTATCCTAGGGAAACCAAAGTATAGTACTTATACAACTCACAAGAGAACAATGTAATTGTTGCTCTCCATGCGGTTTTCCTAAGAGGAATACCAATATGCATTGGTAAGTGGGAGGAAAATAAAACTCGATGAAAATAGAGTAATACTGTTCCAGGCACCAAGTCTTCATGGAACACAAACAGTTCATCAGGGATAAACCGTACCATAATATTCAAATACACAAGAACCGCGCAAGTAGGAGAGAGTTAGAAAATAACCTGAGAGGTATGGGTTTCTGATGTCACCTCGTAAAGATGTCAATCTTATTGAGGAACACGAACCGGCTACGTATAAGAAAGTGATACAAGGTATCAACCCATATTATGGCAAAGTGCCATGATGTCCGAAATGGATTCCATGTATACCAACCAAGTTTGGATACTGGTTGATGTACCGGAAGGCATTGTGCCTATTGGTACTATATGAGTCTTCAAGGAAGACATACATGGATGGCAACATATAAACGTACAAAGCTAGGCTTGTGGCGAAAGGGTATTTTCATCAACATGGTGTTGATTACGACGAAACCTTTTATCCGTTGCCATGATTAAATCTATTTGGATAATGCTTGCTAATGCTGCATGTTTCATTTATGAAATATGGCAGCTGAACGTCAAAATCACTTTCCTTAAACGGAAACCTTTTGGAGGATGTTTACAACATCCTAACGGTTTTGTCGTACCAAAACATGCAAACTAGGTTTGCAAGTTAAATCGATCCATTTATGGATTACATCAAGCATTATGTTCTTGGAACTAGCATTTTGATGTAATCATAATGGTATATGATTTAATTCAAAACGAATATAATTCTTGTGTATATAAGAAGGTTAGTGGGAGCGCACTGACAATAATTGTCCTATATAATGATGACATATCATTTCTTGGAAATGACATTCCCATATTACAATCGGTGAAAGCTTGGCTTTCATTAAAATTCTCCATGGAATACTTGGGAGATGCAACCTTTATTCTAGGAATAAGGATCTACTAGGATAGATCTAAATGTTGTTGGCACTCTCCGAGAACTCGTACATTGAAAGATATATACGCAATGCTTTGAGCATATGGAGTCACAATCAGGCCAATCCAAGTGATAGTTACTGGATTGATGTTAAGAACATCCTTAAATATCTTAGATGAACTAATGATGCTTTATTAAGCTATGGAGAAGGAGAACTTGAAGTGACTGGGTTCACCGTTGCAAGTTTCATAACCGATAAAGACGACTGTAAGTCGCAATAAGGGTACTATATAGTTTGAATAACAGAACAGTGAGCTGGAAATCTTCCAAGCAAGATACTGTTGCGGAATAAACAACAAAAATGAAATATTACTGCAGCTGAGGCAGCAAAAAAAGCAATTTTGATCTGTAAAATTCCTAATTAGATTAGGAGTAGTTCTGTTAGCAGCTGAGCTAGGCTACAGCACAGGCTAAAGAATTAATGGTCTCATCAACGATCCAAGTATATACTTCAACTATTTCAACTGATTCGTCGGATCATACATCGTGGTGATGTGATGATCGAATAAATCGCATCAGATGATAACCTTGTAAATCCGCTGACGAAAGCTGTTTCTTAGCAGAAGTTTGAGCGACCCGTACTTAGTTCAGGTGTAGGACACTTGAGTGATTGGCGATAGGCCAAGTGGGAGATTGTTGGACAATTATGACCCATAGCATCACTATTTGTACAGAACATGGTGTTGTTGTACAAATTAACTATGTGAAAAAGGAAATTGCTCTTTTATCATTTGTAATTGGATTACCGGGATATATAAATGATAAAAGTCCATATGATTAATTCCCGATTAATAAGATATGAGACATTATTAATCCACTAAGGTTTAATCATTAAATATCCCTAGTCGTAGTATTATCGAGACTGGACATCGATAATACTGAATAGACTAGTATTGCACTTGTGCGCGTTGTGGGAGCATAACGACATAGTTCTCATATATTTAAGTATTGGATGCTTATGCAAGTGTGATAGGAGGTTGTGTTTACCGATGGTACGGAAACAACTTCGCTCTGGATAGACCCCTCGGAATCCAATTGTTAGTATGACTATGTGTCTATGGGAGTCCGAATCAGGGTAGGTGTATTTGGTCTTAACCTGAGACTTGCATTGCTAATCCTTACGACAATCAGTATACTTTGGTTTTGGTCGTCCAGGGCTTTAACAGGTTCTGTGTATTCCTCTTCTAGGTATACTGAGAATCGTAGTGTATTGGGTGTGATGTCAAGATGGAAGTATCACTCCAGTCATATGGAGATGATGATCACGCAGGATACGGAACTAGTACTCTTTAGTACTGTAGTCATCGGGATAATATGACTAGGTCATGATTATCCGATTATAGAGACTAGTTACCAGAGATCCGATATATGCTTCGTACGGGGCAGACACAATTCCAGCCCCAGGCCTAGCATGTGACATTCGATACAGAATCGCTATACGCAATACTACGTATACTACGTCTGACAAAGATTACATATTCCTTAAAAGAATATTTCTGGAGAATTGGGTAGGCACGATGTTTTGCTAGAAGCCAACCATGTCTTGTAAATCGGTAAGAACGTGGTACTGGGTACGCACTTATTCGGATATTCCGATGACCAGATTTACTACCAACATATCCAGGGATCTCATGGGTCGCTTCCTGAAGATTCACCGATGACGTATGACTCGAACATAATTAATTTGGGATTAATTGGAAGAGAGAGAAAATTAATCTAGGATTAATTAAAGAGTATTTTATCTGGGATAAAATTCAATTTGAAGAGAGAGAACGATTAATTTGGAATTAATCGATAAAATAATATGTTCGATATATTAAATGAAATTAGATTTCATAACGGAATTAAAATTGGATTTTGATTCGGGCGAACGAATTAATTTAGAATTAATTCGCGACCGACTTTAATAGTAATTTTGTTAGGCATAATTATTTAATTAAATTTGATTTAATTAAGTCGCAACGGAAAAATTCGTTAATTCAGAATTAACAAACCCGAGCCCGGAATGTGTTTGTAGGCCCACTCGGATTTTGAATTAAAGTGGGGCCCACACTTGTCACATAACCTAGTCAACTTTATCAACTTTTTGTTGATAGAAGTTGGTGGGATTTTGATGGTTGCTATTTCTTACACAAGCATTATTAAAATTGATGTGAAAATGACATATATCAATTTCTTAAGTTTGGTATCATTTTGATATTTGGAAAATCAAAACTTCACTTCACTCATTTTTCTTTTCTCTCCTCTCCATGCCTTGGGCATGACTATCTCTCTCTCTTCCTATTTCTTGGCTTGGCCGAGAGATACAAGAAGAACAAAGGGTAATTTCATTGCAAAATTCTCCATTGCTAGCACATAAAGACATCATACAAAGGTGATAGGGAAACCTTTCCCATGAGTTTGGAATTCAAGAATCAAGCTTGGAAGCTCAACATACATCAAAGGAGAAGCTTGGAGCAACTTCTATGGAGGCAAATTTTTGTTGTCTACACATCCTTAGCCGATCAAAGTGAGTAATTTCCACTACTTTTATTCACATGTTTTATGCTTAATGATCTTGGTTATTGTTCTTAGTGAACCCAACAGATACCCCCCATAATTTGCATGATTTCTTTCCTACCCAAATAAGGACAACCTCAACCCTCTCCTATAAAAAGAGACATAAACCAAACCCTTCAGGCCCTGGACATTCACGCCCAACACAAAGAAATTCCTCCTCCATTGCCGTGAAACAGCACTCTTAAAACAGCCCTCCATTGCCGCAAAAATAGTCCACCAAACACCCTTGCACCACCAAAACCAACAGAACTCTAAAACCCCCTCCATCACCGAAAACACAGCCTTGAAACAGCCCTCCAAAACTATAAAAAAAAAAAGTCCCCAAATCACCCATTCACCACCGAAACACCCATGAAAATAGTCCATAAATCAGCCATTGAACCACCCAAAAAGCAGTGAAGAAAATCGCAGAAAATAGCCTGAAAATAGCGAGTGAAAACAGCGGTTGAAAACAGCGAGCGGAAACAGCGAGTGAAAATAGAGAAACAGCAAGCGGAAACAGCGAGCCAGTAAAAACAGCGGAAATGCTAACCCTTCCGGCGACGTCCCAACGCAATCCCGAGAAGCGACTTAAAAGGTAAGACCTGAGGGCACCCCTTTTTATATTTTATTTTATTTTGTCGTCCTGGAAATGTCATGCTTGGTTGGATGTGGAATACGTCCAATCGGGTATGCGAAGTTCTATATTGAAAACGGCCAAATTATTTGGTCAAATATTTATTATTCCGCATTTATTTCATATTATTAGTCTTTTATTATTTCACATTTATTTCATATTATTAGTCTTTTATTATTTCGCATTTAATTTATGTTCCTTGTTGCTTTATTATTCCACATTTATTTTATGTTATTTATCTTCCTTGTTATTTCGCATTTTAGTTTATTATTCGTCTCTTCGGTTATTTATTGTTATATGCATTATCATATTTCATGTATGTCAACATTGGGTGTGCGAATTCGTGTGTTTATTTAAATTATCTTGCATGTGTTGTTTGAGACTTGGTTACATTATTGCATAAATCCTTTCATTATAATTGGCATAAGTAAGGGACCATTCCGAACCCAACGGTTTGAGGTCTTCCCTTGCGAGGGGTGAGTGCGACCTTAAATCATTTCCCAGTTCATACTGGCTGGCGACTCCAATTTATTTCTCCAGTTTAGTCCCTCATGGGCTACTCCGTACTCCCGACCGAGCCGCGAGCCTGGAACAGCGTCACCGATTTCTGTGTCCTACAGTCTGGCGACTCCACTAGGGATAGAGAATCAGGCCCGAAATAATGTCTTGTAATGTTTGTGATTCTTGCTTTAGTTAACCGTGTCTACAAGTGGGTTGGGTCCAAGGGGTTTAACCAAAGGCATTATTAGAGTTAGATAATGATTTGGTGTCTTCCTTCACTCACTACCTTTCTATAGCCGAAAGGAAAAGCTGTGAAGACACCTAGATAATCATTTACTCAAAGCTTATCGTGCTGGACTAATTTGGAGGATGTTTTGTTTATTCCTGTCACCAAGGCGATAAGAGCCTAAGAGGAAATGGTATTTAAGAGATTTCGCTCGACCCTCCCTCTGGGGAATCTTCAATAAGAAATCCATTTGATAGTCATTCATGTATCATCACTCGTTGGCACGTACCTTAGCGTATAAAAAAGGGTGCGCTCACTTGGTCATCTGAACCCTTGAGTGGGGAGACCTAGTTGTGGGCAATCCTTCGCCAACGGGAGACTTTGTCTACACTGCTATAAACCCACATGTGAACCATAGTTGTATGACCAATAGAAGCCATCCCTTTATGCTTGTGTTTGGGACCATCATCATTTGGATTCATTTGGACTTTTTGTCATGAGGTGTGAGCTTGTTGGGCCATTTAAACTAGGACGAGATTGTATCTTATGACGATTGGGCCGAAAGTTTCTAAAATACTGATGGGCCACTTTGTGTTTGGGCCTCCTATAATTTGAAGTTGTTTAGCGACGTTATCGCAAAAGTGTAAACCTGTTGGGCCTTTTTCAACTGTGACAAGTTTACACCTCGCAATAATATGATTGAATGCTTTGAAATGATAATGGGCCAACTTGTATGAAAACCTTGATGGGCTTAGAAAGTCTAAACATGATCCAAATATGCTAGAAGCATGAGTTCGATATCCGCACTGGCTTTAATCCAGAAAGGATACGCCTTGTTACGACATATTTGTATATTTTTGGACGCATCTAAGTTCATCCCCACGACCACAGTTGCCGAAATCCCAATTCATCATTTCTGGACAATGGCATGATCCCATAATCGGCTTAGTCCATGTGGAAAATGGGCGGTCTTTGTCTTTTACCATGGAAAGGGACCGAGGTAGCCAATGTTCACCCCGTAGCATAAGAGAGAACGATTTTGTATACCCCATACTGGTGCAAAAAATAAGCCATACCTAGGACAGAAATGGACATACCACGAGTGTGGGAGGAATAAGGTCGAAAGGATATATGTTGTTTTGATAACCACTTGCATCTCATACATCTCATGCATACACGCATCATGTTAACCCTTGTGTCTTAAAAGCCATCATAGATATCTGTTGGGTTAGAAAAAGAAGACTTGTCGAGAAGAGTTTAGCAAACATGGGTATCGGGGAAAAGGAAACCGAGGGACAGAAAACTTTACGGCAAGGATAGAAAAACCATTGTAAAAAAAAAAGAAAAAAAAGAAGAAAAATCATTTGTTCTTAGTACTTAAATAGTTAGGCATAAGTCCGATGATAAATGGTTTGCTTTTGGATGAAATATTAGAAACAATAAACTCTTGATGTGCTTTTATCTGATACTTTGAGTAATTGATCTATGTTAGACTTGTAAGCACTTGATTATGGTTCTTAGCAGTGAAAACCTGAGTAGTTAGCAAAGTGACTAGTTGAGGAAATTGTAGGTCGGTGAATGATCGTTCGCCTAAATGTCTATCCTGATTTACTTGTGTTATGATGTGTGGTATGGTTGAAAATAAAGGAAAAGTCTCTAAAGAAAAGAATTAAACCACCTATAACCGATAAGCGTGAAGCTACCCATGGGCGAGTATTAGGACCACCATGAGGAGAAATGCTACCTTAAAGGGTAGGTGTTTTGAAAAAAAAAAGAAAAGAAAAGAAAAGAAAAGAAAAAAAGGAAGTTCAAAACGAAAAGAAAAAAAAAAGAGACAAAAGAGAAAGAAAACCATACCCCATTGAGCACAGAAAAGCAACTGCATGGTATAATTGAGACATCTAGGTTGGTTTGACCCATCGAACCCAATTCTTTGACGAAATCATTGAGTTGGCGTACCTAGGGACGAATCTGCAAAAGAACCTTTGCACACACACACTTTGAGTCTGGTTCAGATCATTTATTCAAACGGTCGGATTTTGAGTTTCCTCGAGTACTTTGAAGGCTCTCTGGTTTCGACACTGAGCATCCTTTGAGGGCAATAATATGAACAACTATTGGGACTATCTCGTAAAAGAGAGTAATATGGTATGATAGTACGGGACACCACATCAAATGATCTACTTTAGCCGAGTGCAAGCGATGAAGAACAAAAAAGCTAAAACCAAGACTGGGGCGACCAGTCTACCACCCCGAAAATAAGGGATATAAATAGAACTGAGCAATCACCAGAAGTGAACTGGCAAAAGGAAACTGTAAGCATGCCCAGGGGCGACCAGAGACATTTGTAGGCAAATTGCACCAAAGAGCACAAGGAAGGCCTAACCTATCAGAATAGGAAATACATCCATGCATACATGCATACACGTCACATACACGTATTTTTTGTTTTGTTTTTGTTCACAGGTTTTGAAGAAAAGGAAAAAGTGGCAAAGACAAGCAGTTTCGGGAATAAATCCCAAGGTCGAGGCCCACACTATCAGCAGTTTTGGGAATAAATCCCAGGATCAAGGCTCACACCATCAGCAGTTTTGGGAATGAATCCCAGGGTCGAGGCCGACATTATCAGTAGTTTTTGGAATGAATCCCAGGGTCGAGGCCCACACTGTCAGCAATTTCGGAAATGAATCCCAGGGTTGAGGCCCACATTGTCAGCAGCTTCGGGAATGAATCCCAGGGTCAAGGCCCACACTGTCAGTAGTTTCGGGAATGAATCCCAGGGTCGAGGCCCACACTATCAGCAATTTCGGGAATGAATCCCAGGGTCGAGGCCTACATTATCAACAGTTTCGGGAATGAATCTCAGGGTCGAGGCCCACACTATCATCAGTTCCGGGAACAAAGCCCACAGTCAGCTCAATTCTAGAACAAAGCCCACAGGTGGTTCGGGAACAAAGCCTATGGGTCAAAAGCACCTCACTATCACATTCAACACAGTTCGGGAACAAAGCACACTCTCTGCACAAGTTCGGGAACAAAGCCCACTCTCTACATGGTTCGGGAACAAAGCCCACATTCAGTTCAGTTCTGGAATAAATCCCACATTATCAGCACTATTCGGGAACAATGCCAAGGGAAAAAAGCCCACATTCAGTACAACGCAGTAACTGTCCGGGAATGGACCACCTCACAGTGACGGTTTGGGAATAGACCACCTTATAAAGTAACGGTTCGGGAATGGACCACCTCACAGTAACGGTTTGGGAATGGACCACCTTATACAGTAACGGTTCGGGAATGGACCATCTCACAGTAACGGTTCGGGAATGGACCACCTCATAGTAACGGTTCGGGAATGGACCACCTCACAGTAACGATTCGGGAATGGACCACCTCACAGTAACTGTTCGGGAATAGACCACCTCATAGTAACGGTTCAGGAATGGACCACCTCACAGTAACGGTTCGGGAATGGACCATCTCATATTAACGGTTCGGGAATGGACCACCTCACAGTAACGGTTCGGGAATGGCCCACCTTATGCAATAACGGTTCAGGAATGAACCACCTCACAGTAACGGTTTGGGAATGGACCACCTCACAGTAACGATTCAGGAATGGACCACCTTATGCAGTAACAGTTTGGGAATGGACCACCTCACAGTAATGGTTCGGGAATGGACCACCTCACAGTAACGGTTCGGTAATGGACCACCTCACAGTAACAGTTCGGGAATGGACCACCTCACAGTAATGGTTCGGGAGTGGACCACTTCACAGTAACAGTTCGGGAACAAAGCCCACAGATGGTTCGGGAACAAAACCCAGTGGTCAAAAGCACCTCACCATCACATTCAGCATAGTTTGAGAATAAAGCCCAGGGAATAAAGCCCACATTCAGTGGTTCGAGGACAAAGCCCAGGGGTCGAAGCACCTCACCACCTCTTATCAGTTCAGTTCGGTAGTGATTCCTAAAGATCGCAGCATCTTGCAGGGATGAACCTTGGGGTCGCAACACCTCACCACCAGATCAACTCAGTTTGAAGCAACAGGCAAGTCAGGCAACAACTGGCGAGCCAGGTAAGTAAAAATACATTGCATAACTTTGACAGGATTGTCATTGTCACACACTGCACAAGTCCCATCAAAGTGGGGGCGACTGTAGGTACTGTATTTTTACATATAAGTCCCGATGATGAGCCTCATATGGAGACACTACCCTTTAAGTGGCGGAAGTCACGGGAAACAGATGTCGGAAGGGATAATTCAAAAATCAATACATTGTTGGATTTAATTCGTTTGCTTAGCCTCGGGTTCCCTTGTTGGACCTATGTTTTAAAACTTATCCTCGGACCAAAAGCCCCGCAACCACACACCCAAACCCACACACCACCAACCTATACACCCAAGGCCACTAAGGAACCATTACACACGCGCATAAGCCCACCAAGGAGCCATCCCACACGTCCACAAGCCCAAAATCCCATCCAAAAATATCCAACACATTAAACACATGTTAAAATCAAACAAAATCAAATCAAATCACATGCCTAAATTAAAGAAATCAAATCAAATCCTATAAATCCCTTTCCTAAACTAAAACAAATCACCTTCCTAAATTGGATAGATATTTTCCTTATAACATACCAATTAAGAGATACCCCCCAGAATTTGCATGATTTCTCCTACCCAAATAAGGACAACCCCAACCCTCTCCTATAAAAAGAGACATAAACCAAACCCTTCAGGCCCTGGACATTCACGCCCAACACAAAGAAATTCCTCCTCCATTGCCGTGAAACAGCACTCCCAAAATAGCCCTACATTGCCGCAAAAACAGTCCAACATATAGCCTTTCATTGCCGCAAAAATAGTCCACCAAACACCCTTGTACCACTGAATCCAGCAGACCTCTAAAACCCCATCCATCACCGAAAACACAGCCCTGAAACAGCCCTCCAAAACTGTTAAAGAAACAATCCCCAAATCACCCCTCCACCACCGAAACACCTCTAAAAACAGTCTAAAAATCAGCCCGTGAACCACCCAAAAAGCAGTGAAGAAAATCACATAAAATAGCCTGAAAACAGCGAGTGAAAACAGCGGTTGAAAACAGCGAGTGGAAACAGCGAGTGAAAACAGAGAAACAGTAAGCGGAAACAGCGAGCTAGTGAAAACAGCGGAAATGCTAACCCTTCTGGCGACGTCCCAATGCACTCCCGAGAAGCGACATAAAAGGTAAGACTTGAGGGCACCATTTGCTATATTTTATTTTATTTTGTCGTCCTGGAAATGACATGCTTGGTTGGATGTGGAATACGTCCAACCGGATGTGCGAAGTCCTACATTGAAAATGGCCAAATTCTTTGGTCACATATTTATTATTCCGTATTTATTTCATATTATTAGTCTTTTATTATTTCGCATTTAATTCACGTTTCATTGTTACTTTATTATTTCGCATTTATTTGATGTTATTTATCTTCCTTATTATTTCGCATTTTAGTTTATTATTCCTCTCTTCGGTTATTTATTGTTATATGCATTATCATATTTCATGTATGTCAACATTGGGTGTGCGAATTCGTTTGTTTATTTAAATTATCTTGCATGTGTTGTATGAGACTGGTTACATTATTGCATAAATCCTTTCAATACAATTGGCATAAGTAATGGACCATTCCAAACCCAACTGTTTGCGGTCTTTCTTTGCGAGGGGTGAGTGCGGCCTTAAATCATTTCCCAGTTCACACTAGGTGGCGACTCCATTTTATTTCTCCAGTTTAGTCCCCCGTGGGCTACTCCGTACTCCCGACCGGGCCGCGAGCCTGGAACAGCGTCGCCGTTTTCTCTGTCCTACAGAAGTGTCCACTCACTGTTCAGAATCTGGCTGGAGCTATACCGCTTCGTCGAAGGAGATTGCAACTCCTATAATGGTCTATATGTGATAACTTGATTATGTGCACAACCCTTTAGCGTCGCGACGCAGATCAGTTTTCCAGGATTCTATTTTGCTTCTCGAAGTTCATCCCCTACATAAAATTTCCAATACCATTTTCCTTACCAAAAACCAATGCACAATCCAACTTATTGAACTTCAAATTCACCAATTCTATATTAAATTATCATTCTCAAACAATGATTTAACCACACTAACCATGATTCAACTACCACTTTAAAACTTCTAAGAATTTGGGTTCTAAACTTCAATAACCATTTCTTTTCCTTATCAATCACTAATAAACAACACTTACCATACTAACATCTCTATTTTATCATTAAACTTCAAAAATCCAAAAATTTAAATTTTGGGTTAAGTTTCCTTACCTTCTCCCTCTTGAATTTCTTCATTCCCCAAGCCTCCATGGTGGCTTTTCTTCTTCTTTGTTTGGTGAATAAGTGCTTAGCACTTGCTTCTTTTTCCTTCTTCTCATTCCTTTTTCTTCTTCTTATTTCTTCTCATCTTCCTTCTACATTTTCTTCTTTCCTTTTCATTTTAATTTTTATGAATTAGTGAATAGTAGTCTCCTTATATACTAGGGCTTTTTGGATATTTGGATAACTGAAGAAAAGTGTGGAATTGTGTAGAAAATTTAAGATTTTTCCATTTGAGCACGAAATTACTATTCATCTAAATTTATGTTCTGCTTTTCGACTCACTTTTGATCCGAATTTGGAAAACTATTCAACGCGAAAGTTGTAGATCTTGATCTCCGCTTTCCGACAATATAAAATTCGTAATAATCAAAGTTCGTATGAAAATATTACGGCCCAATTAACATGGGCTATCCTTAGTGGAACATTGTAACATCTAATGTCGGATTCTCGAAGAATCTACTAATATTCATCTCACGAAAGAATATATTTCCAAACATGGTTTACATTTTGTGACACTCGTCTCACAGTGTAACAGTAGTTGAAATCCTCGGTTGTTACAAATTCTCCCCCCTTAAATAGGATTCGTCTTCGAATCTTTTTTAAACTTAGAATATTACCCTAGGTCAGAGTTCATGGGTCATTTCTAATCAATAAGCTTAAATTGAATTTATACTTGTGACCATATTTATTTCCATCCGCTAAAACTATTTCTTCATTAATTCACGCTAACCGATTTCACTATAACTTGGTAACTAAGCTCTCCGTTAAGCTGATCATTCATTCTGTTTCCAATGAATATGTCTTAGCCATTCTCTTACCTTAACTTTTGTTTCATACCTTATGCTTCTCAAAGTCTTGATCGAAAAGGTACTTCTCGCCCTATTTTCATAAACTTCCTGCTGATATATATTACACTATGGCCATATTATAGCTCTTATGGTGCATCAAATAAGCCTTTTTAGATCTTTCACTATGTTTTACTTACACCAACTTATTACTCGCATGTGCTATCAGTTCTGAATGGTACTAGATAGTTGATTTTCTTACTGAGAATTCAATGCCTTTTTAACTTGTTTCGTATAACCATTGGGCTAGGTTTTCCAACCTTTACTTGTTTCATCTTTGAAGGTACCGTGTGTCCTGTAATGGGGTTCTTCACTCATACCTTAACTCTGGAAGGCACATAAATACATCTATTTATACCAAGTTATTTATCAGTACCACTCTACTGTAGGGGTTTTTAGGGGCTAAATCTGGTAACGCAGCGGAAGCGGTGAAAATCCGATTTTCAGATTTCAAAATTTTTTCTCGGATTAATTAAATAAACATATTTATTTAATATTCCAATAATCAATTATGAAATAAAATTCAATAAATCATATTTAAATGAATTTACCAATTACCCTTACTTTGATATTTTGTCCATTTTAGTCCGAAATTGATCTAATCAATTTTCAATGATTCTAAATCATTTCTAAGATGAACTTAGCATGTTCAAAACATTAAAACACCAAGGCAACCAAAAATCCCAATTTTCTATTCTTGGCCGAGAGCTCCATTAGGGGTGCCATTTGTGCACTTTGTCATTTCATGCTTCAAAACACATCTAAATGTAATCCAATCAACATGAAAATTTATATGTATCATATACACATCCAAATGTACAACATATATGGAAAGCCCCAAATTGGAATTGGTCATGAACCCTAATTTTTCAATTTCCATAAATTGGACAAATTAGACCAAATACATTAAATCAATTACTTCAATCATCATTCTTACATCCAATCCAAGTCTCAAAACAATGAAACAACTCAAGATCAAATCTAGGTCATTTAAGAGTGGGTCAAAAACTCTAGATTAGCAACATGGTTTCCAAAACCTTAAAAGAAAGCTTATTACTACAATAGTCATACACTTCCTTCATCACACATGCTTTACACCTCCATCAAAACTTCCATCAACAAAAAACACAAGGAACAAAGAAAGAAACAACCTAAGAATATAATATATTAAAGCCTAGAACCTAAGGAACAAATTCCTTACTAATAGCAAGTTCAAGAAACTTACTAAAAATCCAAGCTTTTTGATTTTTGTCTTTCTTTTCACAAACTTCCTTTGGCTTCTTCAATGGAGTTTCTTTTAGTAAAGTGTATTAGGTTATCAAATGAAAAAGAAAGAAAAAAATATATACTTGTTCCAATTATGCCTTGGCCGAATTTCACAAACAAGTATATGGAATTTTTAATTTCAATTTCATTTAACTTAAATTTAGTTAACTTGGTTAAATATCTAAAAACAACTTTATTAGATATTTTAATTAAGTCAACAAAGGCAACTAATATCATTTACATTAAATATCCTAATGTAAGATATTTATATTTTAATTAATTTAATCATTTAACAATTAAATAATTAATTAATTAATCAAATACAAATATATTAAATATATGTATAATATTTACATTAAATATTAAAAACATATATTAATTTAGGATATAAGTCAAATAACTCATTTTGACTATTAATTAATGTGTATTTAAATTAATCAAGTATTAAATGTAAATACACAATAATTAGGCAAATGACTATCTAGTCCCTTTAGCAATATCTTGCGTTTAACCTTTAAACGACTTTATAAACAATCAATATTATTTATTAATGTTGCTCTAGTGCTCTACGAGTATGTTTCATTATTGAGACTCTCTAGATTCAGGTATATCCGTCACGAAATCTAATTTCGTGTCCATAATCTATCCACCCGTAGATTATGACGATCACGGATAATCTCGCTGAACCATACAGGTCGAGGTCATGGCAACTGTATAATTCCTCCGTCACAGGTATCCGGATAAATCCCAGAGATATAGATGTTAACGCCAAATCTCTATCGGGATTATCCAGTCGACTATTCTATTAGCAATCTCAAAAGAATGTTTAGAACTAGCTTCTAAACTTTACCACGGGCCCATGGTTTTATCTGATTGCTAATCATATGGACTACCTATGCTCTGGTACACAGAACTGTCGGATCCTATCTTGATACACATAGGACACCCTGAGGATCTATCTACACCTAACGAACATGCGGAGGTCTGATCTAAATAGATCGGTGATGTGACTGCCGTCTAAGTGTAGAAGATGTCTCATGTGCCCACAATGGCATATCAAGTCTAAGAATCACAAGTGCTACTCAACCCAAGAAGATTCTTATTGACGCTGGTGTACCATCCATTACGAATCTTCGGTGAGTCGTTCAGTGTTTATCCGCTATAAACACCTACACGTCTATATTAGTCTCCAAGACTTATGGTTCATTGAGAAACCATTGGAATCATATATTCCAGTATACGACATGTACCGGTCTCAACAGGTTTACTATACTGACCAAGTAGTGTAAACCTTGACCAGGAACTGTCTGAGAATGACAACGTCATGATACTTCTCAATGTCCGTTGCGACGCTTTTGCTACTGTATCATGACTAATCATTCTAGGGTCATTACGTCTTTACCATATAGAAAGATAGATTATATTATAGAAACTGCATATATTATTCATAATAATAATGTTTTACAGAAGTATTCAATAGAAATAAAACCGGGAATTGGCGCTCTGAGCACCAACCCCAAAAAAATCTCCCAATTGTTCTAGTGCCAATATCGATTGTATCTAATACCCATCGACTCCACGTGTTTATCAAAAAACTTCGGAGGTATGGCCTTCGTCAGCGGGTCTGCTACATTATCTTCACTCGGTACCTTGCACACGACAATATCCCCTCGCGACACGATCTATCGAATGATGTGGTACTTGCGTTCCACATGCTTCGACTTCTGATGCGCCCTCAGTTCATTTGCTTGCGCAATGGCTCCAAGTATTATCACAGTATAATGGAATCGCATTCTCGATATTTGGGACAACTCCCAACTCTGTGATAAAGTTCTTTATCCACACAGCCTCTTTTGCAGCTTCAGAAGCTGCAATATATTCCGCCTCAGTGGTGGAATCAGCTGTCGATCCCTGTTTGGAACTCTTCCAACAAACAGCACCTCCGTTAAGGGTAAAGACAAATCCAGATGTAGACTTTCTATCATCGGGATCCGATTGGAAATCGGAGTCTGTATACCCATTAACCTGCAGTTCGTTTCCTCCATAAATTATTAACTTATCCTTGGTACCTTTGAGATACTTTAGGATATGTTTAATGGCCATCCAATGGTCATTACCTGGATTGGACTGATATCGACTAGTTACGCTAACAGCGAAACTGATATAAGGCCTCGTACATAACATGGCATACATTATGCTACCCAAACACGAAGTATAAAGTTGGTTAGACATTCTAACCTTCTCATCTACTGTTTGTGGACACATCTTCTTAGAAAGATGAATCCTATGTCTGAACGGTATGTTTGCTGTCTTACAGTTACCAAAACTATACCGTTCCAAGATCTTATCTACGTATGTTGATTGGGATAACCCAATCAGCCTCCTTTGTCTATCTCTATAGAGTTTTATCCCTAAAACATAGGAAGCTTCTCCCAGGTCCTTCATGGAGAAATTCTTACAGAGGTACGCTTTGACGCTTTGTAACATACCTAAATCATTCCCAATGATTAGGATGTCATCAACATATAGGACTAAAAATACGACCATGCTCCCACTGGCCTTCTGATACACACAGGATTCTTCCGAATTCTTGAGAAAACCATAAGATCTAATAATCTCGTCGAATCAAAGATTCCAACTTCGTGAAGCTTGTTTAAGTCCATAAATGGACTTCTTAAGCTTACATACCATACCCGAGGTTTCACTGGATGCGAAACCTTCCGGCTGTTCCATATAGATTTCTTCATCAAGAAATCCATTTAGAAAAGCCGTTTTGACATCCATTTGCCAAATCTCGTAGTCATGATACGCAGCTATAGAAAGCAAAATCCGGATAGACTTAAGCATTGCTACCGCCGAAAAAGTTTCATCGTAGTCGACGCCAGGTCGCTGCGTGTAACCTTTTGCTACCAGTCAGGCCAGTAAGTTTCAACCTTACCGTCAGGCCCGCGCTTCCTCTTGTAAACCCATTTACAACCGATAGGAACAATTCCTTCGGGAAGCGGAATCAAGTCCCAAACTTGATTTTCATGCATTGAGTCTATCTCGGATTTCATGGCACTTTTCCATTTCACGGAGTCGATGTCCAACATCGATTCTCTATAGGTGAAAGGATCTGTCTCTTCAACTAAAAGAACATCCAGACACTTTTCTTGTATCAAATACAAGCGTTCAGGAGGTCTAGATACCATTTCCGACCTACGGAGTGTGTGTGTTGAAGGTCCTTCATCTACTTGAACTTCAGGTTCCTCCGTTGGTTCGTTGTTTTCAGGTTGGACTTCATCAAGCTCAACCTGTCTATGATTACCACCTTCTGACAAAAATTCTACTTCTAGAAATTTTGCGAAGCGAGCTACGAACACATTTCGATGCTCGGTATCATAGAACATATATCCCCTCGTATTCGAAGAATATCAAACAAACCTAAACTTTTACCCTCGAGGCGAAAGCTTATCTTGCTGAGTTACCCTGACATAGGCAGGACAACCCCAAACCTTAATATAATTAAGAGTTGGTCTCCTACCGAACCATATCTGATACGGTGTTGTAGGAACAGCCTTTGAAGGAATCTTATTCAAAAGATTTGCGGCTGTTAAGAGAGAGTAACCCCATAAGTAATAGGGTAAATCTGTGACACTCAACATCGATCGAACCATATCCAATAAAGTCTGATTTCTCCTTTCAGATACACCATTGTGCTGTGGTGTACCTGGAGGAGTATATTGAGCGAGAATCCCATTCTCCTTCATATAATCCATGAACTCACCACTCATATATTCACCGCCTCGATCTGATCGAAGGCATTTAATATATTTACCAGTTTGTTTTTCTACTTCATTTCGGAACTCTTTGAACTTTTCAAAGGTTTCCGATTTATGTCGCATCAAATACACATAACCGTACCGTGACAAATCATCGGTAAAGGTAACGAAGTACGAATAACCACTGTGAGCAGTTTGACTTAGTGGACCACATACATCAGAATGTATGAGTTCCAGTAAGTGAGTGGCGCGGTGTCCAACACCAGAAAATAGGGCTTTGGTCATCTTACCCTGAATACAGGATTCACAAGTTGGATAGGATTCAATGGTAAGATCTGATATCAAACCATTCCTAACCAATTGGGTAAGACGTTTAACGCCAATGTGACCAAGTCTCATATGCCAAAGTTCAGTATTATTAATTACAGGTAAACTATGTTTATTAACTCCAGTATTTAATATATCTTTTGAAGTTTGCAATGTATAATGACCATGCTGGTTTGGACAACAAAGGATCTGAATATTATTTTTATCATATAAATACAAAGAACTATTCTTAATATTAATACAAAAGCCTTCTGTATCCAATACAAAAAGTGATATAATATTTGCGACACATCCCGGTACAAAATGACTGTCATATAACAAAAGTGTCCCATTCGGCAATGAGATCTCGCATACTCCCACTGCAACTGCATCCAAAGAGTCTCCACTCCCGAATCGCAACTGCATCTCTCCAGGCTTCAGTTTCCTACTTTCCTTCAGCACCTGCAACGATTTGCAAATGTGAATGAGACAAGCAGAATCTAAAATCCAGCTGGATGTAACGGCTTCACAAGCCAAAGATAAATCAATAACTGGAAAAATAAAAGTACCTGTTGTAGAAGCTCTGTCTCTCCTCAGCTGGGCAATGTAATCAGGACAGTTCCTTTTCCAGTGCCCGACTTTGCCGCAGTGGTGGCATTTGTCTTCAGAAGCCCTTTTGGGCTTGATGAGTGGTAAATATATCACTTTTTCCCACTCATTTAGCCTAATGTTTTGTATTTTTTCTCGAGTTTTATGAACGTTTTGATGTGTCTTGTTGTTATTTTGCAGATAAATAAAATTTGGAAAGCATTGGAGGCAATTTGGGGCAAAAACGGACAAAAATGCATCAACAGGGATATTTTGGTCTTTAGCGCGTCGTGACGCCAATACTCCCGCGTCGCGACGCCCAGGATGCGCCGAATGTGCTAACATGCACCGTCTGCCACGTGTCAAAATCAGATAGGTTGGATTTGCTAAAGTGCGCCGGATCTTGCTAACGTGCGCCTCTCTTGCTAACATGCGCCGCATGCCACATGTCATCACCTCATTGGACCACCCAAACCGCGTGCCACGTGTTGCCTCTCTATTGGACCGAATAATCAGCGAATCAGAGCATGCCACGTGTCTCCATTCTATTAGACTAACTTTACACCCAATAACAAGATTACACGTGGCACGATTTCATTGGGCCGCATCGCCAGCCAACCAGAGCATGACACATGTCACAATTATTATGCCGACAGCCGCGTGGTCAACGTACGCGTGGACTTAGAAACTGTTGCTGGCGTCGCGACGCTAGTGCATTTTCCGCGTCGCGACGCTGGACCAAAATTGTCTATAAATTGAGCTCGAGATTTCAGTTTTAGTGGCACCATTCTCTCTCATTTCTTTGATGTAAATAGGGAGTTTCTCTCTCTAATTTCTTTTAATTTAAGTTTTGTAATTAATTTTTAATTACATTCTGTAATAGTAATTACTTTCTGTAATAGTAATAGTAATTTATCTTGTTTTTACTGTTTCAGTTTTACTATTCAACCATGATGAGGTAACTTCTCCTTGCTAAGGTGAAAGGTAATTCTTTTACTGTTACTATTTAGATTAATCTCCCTTAAATATAATATATTTACTATTTAAAAATTTGACTTAATAAGGATACCGCCATATTGGTCGGTTGGCTATTAAATTTAAATTGGTTTAAAAAACCTGACTAATCCAGGATACCGCCTATATGGCTGGTTGATAATTAAATTTTCTCACCGCCTATATGGCAGGTTCATGGACAAATCATACCGCCTTTATGGCTCGTCGGACTTAATTTGAATTAATCAGGTTATCGCCTATATGGCTGGTTGGTAATATTATCATAAGTTTATATATTATTTTATGGGAGATATTAAAATAGTAAATAGTAAAAGTAATTCCTTTTACCTTAGCATTTTTTTTATTGTTATTTACTTTTCAGTATTTACTTTACCACATTTACTTTTAGCATTTTACTTTATGGCTTTCACTTTTAAGTTTTTACTAGCCCTAGCCATGTGTCATAACTAAGTTAGTTATCTAGGGTTGTGATGAATTTCAATATCACTGGTTTATAAGGGTTAGATTATAGTTTGGGTAATATAAAGATTTATTTATTGAGTCTTAATCTTAATGCTTTTTATTAACTGGCCATTAATAAAATTGATTAGGTAAACTTAAAATGAACTAGACATAGGGATTTTAAGTTTAAGACCTTAGATTCAATAGCCCACGATCTTCCTTGAGGATAGATAACCCTTAATAGATTTCCTTACAGGATAGACATATACCGTCGGGCGGGGGTAGCCTATAATTGGAACTTAAGCTTAATGAATCCAGAGTAATTTGGTTGACATAGACATATGGTTCAATGGGTTAAACTGGGTATTGTGTTCTAACCATCGACAGAGGTATTCACATAATTTAGTGTTCCAGGTTAATAAATCAATATATTACCCAGCTATAGGATAACCACTTCATCTTTAAATAATATTGAAAAGATTCACAACCCTAGAAAGTTTTTAATATTGAATTTTCTTAAAACTTACTTTCGAACAATTTTATTACTTGTCTTTAAATTTAGAATCGTCACCATTTCAAATCAATCAAACAACATGTTAGATACTAGTAATCATTTGACCTCATAAAATTAATAGTTTAGGTATTAAGTCCTCGTGGGATCGA
The DNA here is from genome assembly GCA_019454045.1 of Zanthoxylum bungeanum. NCBI lineage: Eukaryota > Viridiplantae > Streptophyta > Magnoliopsida > Sapindales > Rutaceae > Zanthoxylum > Zanthoxylum bungeanum. The sequence goes on along the minus strand of SKCR01010621.1, from coordinate 28,183 downwards.
TACTTTTTATACTACTTGAACGATATGTACGCGCTTGCGTTATATGTGTGTGTTTACGCCGGTCAAGTTTTTGGCGCCGTTGCCGGGGACTTATTATCTTTCACTATTAGTTTTAAGGTTAGATACATTTACTTGTATCTAATTTTTTGTTTTACTTATTGTTTTTATTTCTTGTGTTTCAGGTTCTCAGAAACTTCATGAGACGAACCAGAAGCTTTGAACTTCGACCGCTTGACCCGGAAATTGAAAGAACCATCAATAGTTGAGAAGGGAACTGCGAGAAGGCCAAGAAGCTTTAGTCAACATGGAACCTGAACCTTTGAATGTTGTACCACCAATTCCCATTCGAGACAGAACCATTCCGGTGGTTGACAGACTCATTCTTGTATTGTACTTCCTCCCTTACCAGCAAATGTGGGGTGACATCAAAACATGCATTCAGATGATTCAGCAGTCAGTTCAGTTTGGAGGAAATGCAATTGAAGACCCTAATACCCACATCAGCAACTTCCTGGAAGTTTGCGGCACTTTCAATTACAACCGAGAGGCTGAAGAAGCAATGAGACTGCGTGTTTTCTCATACTCCTTGAAGGACAGAGCTAAAGCTTGGCTACATTCACTACCAGCAGGTTCCATCACAACTTGGAACGTTTTAGCCACCAAATTCTTGCCAAAAGTACTTTCCACCAGCCAGAACTGGAAAAAAGAGAGAAATGACATCACATCCTTTGTACAACAAGACTCAGAAACTCTCTACGAAGCTTGGGAAAGGTACAAAGAGTTGCTCCGGAAATGTCCTCATCATGAGATTCCAAAATGGCTTCAAGTCCAAACTTTCTATAATGGACTTTCGGGAATAATGAGAACCACAATCGATGCGGCTGCTGGAGGAGCCCTGATGGCAAAAAGAGAAGTTCAAGCCTGGGACCTAATTGAAGAAATGGCTAACAACAATTCTTTGTGGCCAACAGAAAGGAGCATGATCCAAAGAATTGCAGGAATTTATGAAAGTGGAGTCAATACAGCAGTCAATACCAAGCTGGACCAGATATGCAAATTCATGGAAACTTTTACATTGGATCCACAAGTTCACCATATGGACGAGCACCGGAACCAAACCAACTTGAAGAGACGGTGAATTATGTCAATAATTTCAACAGACAGGGGAACAATCCATATTCCAACACCTAAACCCAGGGTGGAGGAATCATCCTAATTTTTCATGGAGTAACAATTCAGGGTAAAAGAACAGTCCACCACCTGGATTCCAACAGAACTATCCACCACCTGGATTTCAGCAACAAAACAAAAGCCAGAAGCAGACAAATGAATCAGGAATAGCAGAAGTGCTGGCTCAGTTAAAAAAGTACGATGCTATGATTCAGAGCCAATCAGCTTCTATTAAAGCACTGGAGAATCAAATCGGCCAACTGGCCAATGCCCAGAGTTACAGACCACCAGGAAATCTTCCCAGCAACACAGAACCAAATCCAAGGAACCGAGGAAGGAGCAAATTCAAGCCATTACTTTGAAAAGCGGTATTGAGATCAACAAAGATGTAGGGATCAAGGCAACAATTGAGGAAATTCCAAAAGATGCAGTTCCACAGATGGAGGAAAAAAGAAGCAAAGGAAAAAGAAAAAGATCAGATCATTCCACCTCCACATTTTCCTCAACGACTTCAGAAAAACAAACTGGACAAGCAGTTTGCTCATTTCTTGGAGGTTTTCAAAAAGCTGCACATCAACATCCCATTTGCAGAAGCCTTGGAAGAAATGCCCAGTTATGTCAAATTCATGAAAGATATTCTTTCACGAAAATGAAGATTGGGAGACTACGAAATAGTAGCATTAACAGAGAATACAGCGCCATCATTCAGAGGAAACTTCCCCCGAAGTTGAAAGATCCTGGCAGTTTCACAGTTCCATGCACCATTGGAGAACATTACATCGGTAAGGCTTTATGTGATTTAGGAGCCAGTGTTAACTTGATGCCTTTTTCTATTTACAGGAAACTGCAGATTGGAGAAGCAATGCCTACCTCAGTTTCATTGCAACTTGCTGACCGAACACTTGCATTTCCAAGAGGTTTGTTGTGAAGATGTGCTGGTGAAAGTAGACAAACTAATTCTCCCAGCAGATTTCATCATCCTTGACATGGAAGAAGACAAAGAAATACCTATCATTCTTGGTAGACCATTCCTGGCTACAGGAAAAACTGTGATTGATGTGCAAAAAGGAGAACTAACCATGAAAGTGCAGGACCAAGAAGTGACCTTTAATGTTTTCAAAGCCATGAAATTCCCAAGTGATGAAAAGGAAAGAAGAATGCTTCAGAGTTGATGTTGTTGTGAAAGTATCGTTCAAAATACTGAGCCAAATTCCACAGATACACTTGAAGCTTGCATCACCAACATGACTGACAATGAGCTAAATGCTGAAATCCTGGAATATATCAACTACCTTGACAAACCATTCTGATTCAAAGCGACACCACCAGTTGAAAGCTTGGAACTGCCCAAGAAAGATCGAATCAAGCCTTCGATTGAAGAACCACCACAGCTGGAGCTGAAGTTACTTCTGAGCCATCTCAGGTATGTATTTCTTGGAAACACTTCTGAATTACCTGTTATTATTTCTTCTTCACTAACATTGGAACAGGAAGAAAAGCTACTGAGAGTATTACGAGAACACAAAAGAGCCATTGGCTGGACTATAGCAGACATTCGAGGCATTAGTCCATCATTTTGCATGCACAAGATTCTGATGAATGATGAGTACAAACCCACGGTGGAGCATCAACGGAGACTTAATCCAATCATGAAGGAAGTCGTGAAGAAAGAAATAATCAAATGGTTGGATGCTGGCATCATTTACCCAATTTCAGATAGTAGTTGGGTGAGTCCTATACAGTGTGTACCAAAGAAAGGAGGAACTACTATGTTACCAATGAAAAGAATGAGCTAATTCCAACAAGAACGGTGACTGGATGGAGAGTATGCATGGATTACAGGAAGCTGAACAAAGCACGAGAAGAAAAAGACCATTTTCCTCTACCATTCATTGACCAGATGTTAGAAAAATTGGCGGGACATGAATTCTATTGCTTTTGACAGATATTCTGGATACAATCAGATTTCCATCCCCAGAAGATCAGGAGAAAACCACATTTACATGTCCTTATGGTACTTTTGCTTTCCGCGGATGCCATTTTGATTATGTAATGCCCCCGCCACTTTTCAGCGTTGCATGATGGCCATATATCTCAAACATGCTGGAGCAGAGTATGGAAGTTTTCATGGATGACTTTTCTGTGTTTGGAGATTCTTTTGATCATTGTTTGCAAAATTTGGAACAGGTGTTACAAAGGTGCGAAGATACGAACTTGGTGCTCAATTGGGAGAAATGTCATTTCATGGTACATGAGGGCATTGTTCTTGGACACCGGATCTCACAAAAGGGGATTGAGGTAGACAAGCAAAGATAGAGACAATTGAAAAACTACCTCCACCAACATCTGTCAAAGGGATTCGGAGCTTTCTCGGACATGTAGGTTTTTACAGGAGATTTATAAAAGATTATTCCAAGGTTGCAAAACCTCTTTGCAATCTTTTGGAGAAGGATGTGCCTTTCAACTTAACCAAAGAATGCCATGAAGCTTTTGAGATCTTAAAACAGAAGCTGATTTCTACCCCTATCATTGTAGCACCAGACTGGACCCTTCGATTTGAAGTGATGTGCGATGCTAGTGATTTTACTGTAGGTACAGTTTTGGGACAACGCAAAGCAAAGATTTTCCACACCATTTACTACTCCAGCAGAACTCTGAATGAAGCTCAACTCAACTACACAACCACTGAAAAGGAGTTGCTCGCAGTTGTGTACGCTTTTGACAAATTCCGCTCCTATCTGCTGGGTCCCAAAGTGGTGGTCTACACAGATCATTCAGCAATCAAATATCTTATCACAAAGAAAGATGCCAAACCCAGATTGATCCGTTGGATACTTCTTCTGCAAGAATTCGACGTGGAGATCAGAGACAGGAAATGAACAGAGAATCAGGTGGTAGATCATCTATCGAGGCTCAAGAATGGAGAAACAGCTGACAAAAATCTGTCAATCAAAGAAACTTTTCCAGATGAACAGCTGTTTGCCATGAAACAATAGGAAGTCTCTTGGTATGCTGACTATGTCAACTACATTGTATCAGGAAAATGGCCGTTGGAATGGACAACTCAGCAACGGAAAAAGTTCTTCAAAGAAGTCAAGCACTATGTCTGGGATGAAACGTACCTGTTCAAACGCTGTGTGCTGATCAATTATTGAGACGGTGTGTTCCACATGAGGAAATCAACAGTGTTTTGCAGCACTGTCATTCATCACCATATGGCGGACACTTCAGCGGAAATAAAACTGTAGCGCAAAAGTTCTTCAATCAGGTTTGTTCTGGCCCACTCTTTTTAAAGATGCTTATCTTTTTGCTTTTCAATGTGACAGGTGCCAGAGAACAGGGAATATTTCGAGAAGAAATGAAGGACCGTTGCAAAACATTCTAGAAGTGGAAATATTCGATGTGTGGGGTATCCATTTCATGGGACCCTTTGTTCCATCATTCGGAAACCTGTACATCCTGGTTGCTGTAGACTACGTCTCCAAATGGGTCGACGAAGCAATTGCACTGCCATCCAATGATTCAAAAGTGGTGATCAAATTCCTTAAAAGAACATTTTCACTTGATTCGGAACACCTCGTGCAATCATCAGCGATGGTGGCTCACATTTCTGCAACAGATATTTTCGTTGCACTCCTATCCAAATACGGAGTTACTCACAAAGTTGCCACTGCTTACCATCCACAGTCAAATGGACAGGTTGAGGTTTCAAACAGGGAAATAAAAAGAATCCTAGAAAGAACCGTTGGATCAACAAGGAGGGACTGGTCAACAAAACTAGATGATGCATTATGGGCTTACAGGACAGCTTACAAGACACCCATTGGTATGTCTCCATATCGATTGGTGTTTGGGAAAGCGTGCCATCTGCCAGTTGAGCTTGAGCACAAGGTGTACTGGGCACTGAAGAAGTTGAATTTTGATTCACAAGCTGCAGGAGAAAAAAGACTTCACCAACTCAACGAATTGGAGAGGAATTTCGCCTACAGGCTTATGAGAATGCCAAATTGTACAAGGAAAAGACCAAGAAATGGCATGACCGAAAAATAGTTCACAGACATTTGGAACCAAGGCAGCAGGTGTTGTTGTACAACTCGAGGTTGAAACTTTTTCCTGGAAAGTTGAAATCTAGGTGGTCAGGACCATTTGTGATCACTCAGGTTTTACCTTATGGAGCTGTTGAGTTACTGGATCCCAATACCAACAACACATTCAAGGTTAACCAGTCAGCGTGTCAAACACTACTGGGGAGAATCATTTGAGCGACAAAAAGAAAGTGTCACACTTTCAGATCCAGCTTACGTTCGAGAAGTCAAGTCTAGCTGACGACTCTAAACTTAGCGCTCGCAGGGAGGCAACCCATGCAATTTGTGTATATATTGTGATTTGGTGTGATTTAATTTTGTGTGTTTAGTTTTTGCAGATTAAGTCATTTCAAGATGGAAGAAGCTCTCGCAAGTCTTCACAAGCAATTTCCTCTCTCCCATAAAAATCTCTGATGAAAGTCTACAAAGCTCGCTTGGAACGGATGAGGTTACTAACAATTCACGGAGTTCCTAATGATATTCGTTGGGTAATTGAAGCACGAGTCCGATTGGCAGGTGAGTCTTCTGACTCTTTTATTTCACATCTGCCTGGTTGTGAAGAAGCACCTATGCAAAGAAAAGTAGTAGAGCTAAGCAAATGGGTGATTGTTTCAAATGTGCACGATGGAATTGCAATACTCGTTGTCGTTCTTTAGGAATGGTGTCTGATAATCGCGGAAGACAAAATTAAATTCATTAGGGATGGCTTGAGTAAGGAGTCTTTAGATGATATATCTTCAACTCTTGAGACGCATCCCAGTGGATATGTTCACATAGCCTTCGTAAATTACATACACAATTTCAAAAAGAAAGACAACTGTTAAGTCTTGGGATCTGACTCAAAAAGACCCTGTTTGCCAATTTATAAGAAAATTGGATGGGAAGCTTGTCCCTGACGCATAGACGTCAATCAAGCCGTTAATTTTCTTGTAAATATTATATCTCTTTGTCTTTTCTTAATAATTGTAATTTGTTTTGTTGTTTTCTTTTATTTTCTCCGACAGGATCCATACCTTTTTGACTATCACGATATAATTCGCTACTAATCGTCATCTGGAAGATACTTGTGCTATTTTACTCACCCTTTTCAGGTACTATAAATTCAGCCCGTCATTGCACTTTTGAAGGCATCCAGAGTTGAGAAAGAGATACATAAAAAAATGGAAGCCACTTCAAGAAGACGAGTTGAAAACATCTGTGTGTTCTGCGGTAGTAGTGCTGGTACTAAGCCACAATACATAGAAGCATCACAGGAATTGGGTCGAGTCTTAGCTGCAAGGAATATGCACTTAATATATGGCGGAGGAAATCTTGGACTTATGGGGATCGTTTCAAAGGCTGCACAGGATGGAGGCAGTCAGTCACGTTTGGGAATCATCCCAAAACCCTTGGCAGAGGCAAATCTTATTGAACCATCAAACAGAGAAGAACTGATTGTGCCAGGTAATGTCTGAATGACTAGTGGAAATGATTACCGTGTGATGATGCTTTTTTGCTTTGCCAGGTGGCTTGGGTACATTGGAGGAAATTTTTTATTGTGTTATCTTGGGCGAACCTGAACATACACCAGAAAACCAATTGGACTGCTCAACGTTGATGGATTTTATGATTTTCTTGTGTGTTTCTTGATGATGCTCGGAGAAATGGGTTCGTGTGTCGAAACCTTTAAAAGAACTCCTCTTTACTGCCAGAACTGCTCCGGATCTAATAGACCAACTCATAGCCTATGAACCACAAGTTGACCCTATTCTTTCAAAGATAAATTGGTCTGAGGACGATCATGGTAAGAGGCGTAGGATTAATCTGGATCTTAACCTTTAATTTCCTGTAGATTTCAGCTAACCAGGTACGACCTTCGTAACTCTCCTTTACTGTTTAAGACATTGGGGACAATGTCTCATTTAGGTTTGGGGGAGGGAATTAGTTGATCAGTACCTTGTTTCTAGTTTGTGTGTTGTTTTATTTTTAGTCCAAAATTTTTTCGAAAAATACAAAAAAATTGAAAATTTTTCAAAAATTACAAAAATATTTTGCGTTTTTTGTTTTGTTTGACTAAAATGTGTGAAATTGGTGAGAGATAGCTGAGTAAGGAGTTCTCACTCCTGATACGTATCTCAAACATTTATTTCGAACAAGTTAATGTTTGTTTATTCATTCTAAATTATTTAATTTGTAAATTCTCCTTAACACTGACTAAAATGGACCTTCATATGCTCAGTTGGCAGGTATTATCAACATGCATAGTAACATACGGACATGAGCTAAATTGAAAAGTTTGTTAATATTCAGTGCTCTAGTTTAATTGGAGGAAAGCATCTCAAAAAGTGATGGAGTAAAAAAAAAAAAAAAAAAAAAAAAAAAAAAAAACGTCAGAGATCCGAGTTGTTTAAGTCTGTAAGGGTGTTTTAACACCTAGTGCCCTAAAACCAACTGGTTTGGAAGTCACTGGCCCAAAACTCGTTACATGGATCGAAGATGCTGCAAAAAATATATATTATCTGAAGTCTGGGTAATTAAGTCTGTAGGGGTGTCTTAACACCCGGTGCCCTAAAGCCAACTGGTTTGGGAGCCACCGACCCAACACTCGCTACATAGATGGAAGATATTGTATATAAATAAAAAAAAATCAAAAATCAAAGAAAAAATCAGAAAAATCAGAAAAATTATTCCATTGCTATAAAAAGGTGTGAAATCTGATAGAACTTTAGGACAAAAATATTACTCTCTTATCAACTGCACTTATGACTGTTGTGGGCAAAAATGAGTTGATAAATATTTGTTGGCTGTGTATATGAGGAATGGTAAAAATAATCGGAGAAATTACTTATTCGGTAATTTAGAAAGAAACAAAACAACTAAAACTTGGAGTAGAAATTTCACCTGATTAGTCACTAACTTCTTTATTCTCTTTTCGCTTGTCTTTTGCTTTTGTGTGCATTAGTTTTACTACCTTTTTACTTTTGTAAAATGTTTGTGTGTATCATTGCTGTAAGCCATCACGAGACTACAACTCGTCCACTAGGGACACCTAGGGGTTTAAAGGCTTGTTGCATACGCTATAATGCAACCGTGATCCCTACGAAAGTGGCTTAGTTAATTTTATTTTCATGTTATTTTATTTATGTTTTGCTCGAGGACTAGCAAAATGTTAGGTTTGGGGGTGTGATGAGTGGTAATATATCACTTTTTCCCACTCATTTAGCCTAATGTTTTGTACCGTTTCTCGAGTTTTATGAACATTTTGATGTGTGTCTTGTTGTTATTTTGCAGATAAATAAAGTTTGGAAAGCATTGGAGGCAATTTGGGGCAAACAACGGACAAAAATGCGTCAATAGGGATATTTGGTCTTTAGCGCGTCGCGACGCCAATACTCCCGCGTCGCGACGCCCAGATGCGCCGAATGTGCTAACATGCGCCGTCTGCACGTGTCAAAATCGGATAGGTTGGACTTGTTGGACATAATGACCCATAGCGTCACTATTTGCACAGATCATTGTGTTGTTGTAGCAATTAACTATGTGACAAGGAAATTGCACTCTCATCATTTGTGATTAGATCACCATAGATATATAAATGAAGAGAGGTCCCTATGATTAGTTCCTGGACTGAGAATGATATGAGACCAGTATCAGTCCCCGAAGGATTAATCATTAAATATCCCTAGCCGGAGTATTATCGAGACTGGACATCGATAATGCGGAATAGGCTAGTATTGCACTTGTGTGCGTTGTGAGGGCACAACGGCATAGTTCTCATATATTTAAGTATTGGATACTTATGCAAGTGCGATAGGAGGTCGTGTTTCACCGATGGTACGGGAAAACAGCTTCGCTCTGTATAGATAGACCCTTCAGAATCCCCTGGTATTATGACTATGTGTCTATGGGAGGCCGAAATCAAGGTAGGTGTGTATAGTCTTAACCTGAGACTTACATCGCTAATACTTACGATAATCGATAAACTTTGGTCTGGTGGTACAGGCTTTAACCGGTTCTGCGTACACCACTTCTGGGTTTATCAGAGAGTCGTAGTGTATTGGATGTGATGTCAAGACGGAAGTATCACTCCAGTCATAGTGGAGATGATGTCACGCAGGATACGGTATTAGTGCTCTTAAGTGCTGCGCGGCCATCGGGATATTATGACAAGGTCATGTATATCCGATTATAGAGACTAGTTACCAGACATCCGACATGTGCTTCGTACGGGGCAGACACTTATCCAGCCCCAGGCCTAGCACGTGACTATCCGATACTGAGCCGATATGCACAATACAATTGTATACTACGCTTGATACAGATCTTAATATTCTTAAATGGATATGTCCGGAGAATTGGGAAGACTTGGTGCTTTGCTAGGAGTCGACCTTGTCTCGTAAATCGGTTAAAACGTAGTACTTGGTACGTACGTGATTCGGATACTCCGACGACCGTATTTACTGCCAACTTATCCGAGGATCTCATGGGTCGCTTCCCGATAATCCACCGATGACGCACAAACTCGCACTCTTGAATAATCTGGGATTATATAGAGAGAGAGAGAAAATTAATCTAGGATTAATTACGGAGATATTTATCTAGGATAAAATATCGTCTAGAGAGAGATAACGATTAATTTGGAATTAATCAATGAATTAATATATTCGATATATTAAACGAAATTAGATTTGACGCGGAATTAAAATTAGATTTTAATTCGGGCGAACGAATTAATTTAGAATTAATTGTTAGCGATGTGAATAGTGAATTCGCTAGGCGTAATCATTTAATTACGACGCGACGGAAAAAATCATTGATTTGGAATTAACGAACCCGAGCCCGAGTGTGATTGCGAGCGCATTCGTATTTCGAATTCGAGTGCGGCATCGCAAGTCACATCAAGCGTCAAATCAATCGTCACATCAAGCGTCAAAACAAAAGTCACTTTGAGTGATTGATTGATTAATTGATGATTGATGGATTGATGGATTGACTTGCATCATATCATTTTATTAAAGTGACATGTGAATAGTTGATGTAAGTTGGTTGTATGTTGTAATAGTGTTTGGAGGGAAAATCATTTACTTTTGGTTTTATTTAAATCAATTAAGTAATTGGTTTAATTATTTTTCTTGCAAAATATATAAAGCCTTTTGGAAAAGCTTTTCACTAACCATTTTACACAACTTCTTCTCTCTCAAATTTCTCTCTTCTCTCACGCCCAAAACAGAAGAAACAAAATGGACTGGTTTGGAACCAATTTTGGCGTGAACAAAGGGAAGCAAGAGTTGCGTTTTCATGGTGATAACCGCAAGTGCTAGCACACTACGAGTCTTGCGAAGGGTGGTAGGGAGGTTCGCCCATGAGCCGGGATCCGTCGGACGAGGCTTGGAGCTCCGTTTTCTCAGCTCAAAACTGAAAAAATTGATGGGGCAGTGGACTGCTGCAGTTTGGCGCCCTTGGCAGTGAGCTTTTTGGCTTCATTCGTCTCCAAATCGACTCAACCGATCGATGTGAGTATTCCGCTATCTCCGTTGATGTATTCACGCATTGTTTTCATTGCTTGTTTGATCTTGGGACCTAGATTAAAACCAACAATGGTATCAGAGCCTTAGGTTCAAGCATGAAAAATGTAGGGCTTAAAATTTGGGAAAATTGATTTGAGCATGATTTAGTTAAATTGTTTGATTGAGCATGTTTAATGATGTTGAATGCATTTTTTGTTTGGACCAATTTGTTGAAAATTGATTTGGAATTATTTTCCCCAAATTGAAAGACCTTGCCGAATGGTATAGTGATTTTGGGTTCTTGGAAATTTTTTTTTTTGATTCATTAGATGAATTGGAATCATAATGTTTGATGTTAATTTGAGGTCAATTGGATTGTACTTTGAATTGGACAAAAAACCCCAAAATCCTTGTGTTGGCCGAATGGAATTATTGCCCTAATGTCTTGGTAATTTTGATTTTGTGACATTGGATGTGTATGAAATCAAATTGGATGGTGATTTAATGTCGATTGTGGGTTCGATTGGATTGAAACCGAATCGGACACAAAATCCCTCTTTGGCCGAGAGCATAAAAGCATGTAAATGGGTTTGTTTGATTTTTCAATTTATGTGTTGGACATATGATATTGAATTGAGTATGATTAATTGGACTAATTGATGTTTTGGAAATGTTGATTTAGTTGATTAATCATATAATACACTTTGGTAATTAAATTGGGGGAAAATTTGATTTTTTGAATTTAATTATTTGGGCCTATTTTTGAAAATGGGCTTCTAATGTTGTATTTGGGCCTATTGGGCTTGATTTTATCAAGTTGGGTTTAGGCCAAATGGATTGGATCCAATTGGGCCCAAAACCTTAACCATAAAGCCCAAATGCGACTAATGAACCTAAAGTTCAATTGGGCCTAATGGGCCAAGATTGATTTATGGGCTTATGGGGTAAATCCCGGATTGGACTTTGGTTATCGGTTGACCCGAGTTGACCAAAAGTCCACGCCTTAAGAAATCAATTAAAAGCCCATTGGACTTTAATTGAATTGACGTTGGACGTTAATCGGCTTTGAGACCCGTAGCGATTAAATTTGGAATTTAAATCGTAAAAGGTTTATTAAATAAAGTGTAATGTTTAATTTGGAATTGAATAGTGAATTAGTATTAAGTACATGTTAAATTTGATTTAATGATGTAGTTTAATTTAATTCAAGAATTCGTACTTTGAGTACTTATTCGTAAAAACGAGTTTGACTCGAACAAAATCAAATCGTTGTTTGAACATTGGATGATAACTTAATTATCAGATTAATTAATTTGATTAGATTGATTGATAGCATGCTTATATGTGTGAATACGTGGTTGTGTTGAATGAATAATGTATATCGGATGGATATTAGATGGGTGGGCAATTTTAGAAATTGTTGTAATAAATTCGATTTATTAAATTGGACCTGCGTGTCTAGCCTTATCACCTTCATTCTCTTTGTATTCTCTTCTCACCTATTCCCCTCCATGTAAATGAGTTTTCTTTAGAAGTGTAGTGTAACGGGTAGAAGTAATACTAGTGCTAGCTTGAGTGAGAAAGGGAGAGATTTGATCTAGGATCAATGTGTAAAGTATCCATCCGCATATCATTATTATTTATTTTCATACTCGCTTTATATGTATTTAGAATGCATGTTTAAGGGTGTATGATGATGAGACCTACAACAAAGATAATTAAATTGGTAGCCAATTTGCACGCGAAAAACCCTCGTTAAATATCAAGCGTTTATTTTCCTTCCATTGAGTGATTCTTACTCAAGATCCGAGATTGGCAGGGGTTGTTGGCCAAAGTCAAGCCCTTGTCCGTCGAAGATGTGTTTTAATCACGAGGCTGGGCTTTGTTCCATATCGGTGTGTCGTGTCCAAGTTGTGGTTTGTTGGCCAAAGTCAAGACCACTTCTTGTCCATTGACATTGATTACGAAGCTTCCATGTCAATGGGTCCGCGCTTGACTGGGATCACTAGGTTGTTGTGCCAAAGCCAATGCCTAGTTGATTCAGAGGAAAAAGGTTAGGGTATACATTCGATGTATAGGCATATATAAGATATATGTTTGGGACTTGGATGTCCACCTACTGGATCTAGGAGTTGGATGAGATCCAATTGATCTTCGAGATCTACCTAGTTAATTATCATACAATTTGTTGGCCAAAGTCAAGATTGTGTGATATTTAACGGGATCCTAGCCCACTAGGAAACCACGGTTTCCCGAGTACTCGACAGAGGGTTAGAGGCTCGACGAAAAATAGTGGGAGGCAGTATTGAATTTGCAACATTCGTTCGAATACTCGCTAAACGCGCTCATCTCTATATTTTATTCGTCATATTAATCAAAAGTATTAGTTGGACTAATATTTTATGTTGTTTTAAACTATATATAGTTTGTTGGACTATATACAAACTCATTCAAATTATAGTTGATTTATAATTGGATTATAGTAATCAATATAATTGAATTAAATGATAGTGTAGTTTATTTTATAATTAGATTATAGTAATCAATATTAAAATTATAGTTGATTAAATAATGGATTATTGTAATCATTATAATAAATAGTACCTTATTAAATTGATTAAATAGTTGGACTATTGAAATCAAGAAAGAATTGAAAAGTTGAATATTTAAATATATAATCCTTGGATTAAATGTTTTAAATGATTTAATTTTCATATTGGGAATAAATAATAGGTTAATTTATTTGATAAAATAACTTATTATGACTAAGCCCATAATTAAGCAAATAGTAGGGCATAAAATCTTTGGGAAAGATTTTGTGATGATGACTTTAGTGCTTAATTATTATACTTATCATAAATCTATCTTTAGATTTAAAAGTATTTAAATTGCAATTAATAATTCTTAGAGAATTGATTTGACTATTCTAGAGGTGTGAAAAGTCAAAGTTTGCAATTGGGCGTGTTGCACAAGGTGCACATCGTTTCGATATTCCGAACCCAAGGCTTGGCCAAGGTTTGTGAAATATTGAAAAGATAATTGACATATCCCAAAGTGACTACATTGGATATGGAAGACACACGAAGGAATTAAAGAAAGGGCGAAGGGCGAGGCTCTAACTTTAAAAATATTTGTCAAAGTTATGTTCACTACTGGTATTGAAATTGGATTTTAAATATTTAGTGTGGTACATAATATATATGTATGATGTTCAGAATCCGCTATGAGTTGGATACTGACTTCAAGCCGAGATTTCTCTGCGAATCGGAAACGGGACGAAAGTCGCTGTCTTTCGACCGTAGATACCTAAGTTTAGGAACTACCCTTTGGGTATGTACTTAATTAGGAACTGTTATATGTAACTAGTTTGACTAGAGACATTATCTCTATATCAGTGGTTTAATCCGTTGCGGATAAAACCTTTATATTATAGAACACTAAGTGTTTTATTATATAAAGATAATACTGAGATAAATACATTAGATGTAAAATAACAGAATTTATATTTTGAATATAAATAAAATCTCAAACATATAAAATGACAAATAAATAGCTCAAATGATTTGATCAATAGAGACTTATTTGTGGCATTGTTGTCTAGGACACAATTAAACGAGACTCGTATATCCATACTTTTGAAGAGTGTGTACTAGGACTGATTTGACTATTCAAATAAGGTCTGCGAATCTAGTTTATTAGGTAAATACCTAAAATACTATTTACTTGGTAATAGTAGTATAAGGGCCACCGATCTGTTAGCCCTATTCATGGTGAAGTTAGTGGGCCCATATCTAGCTAGGCTAGATGTGAACATGAATATTCGTGACCTTAACGGATGTGGCATCACGTTATGGTTATGTGTTTCTTTTGAAGAACACAAATCGGAAACTTTAAAGTTTCGACACGAAGTAAATAAACAGATCGGCTATAGTATTATTCCGCCACGGTAAGACTGTATTGGAAAATACTTAAGCAGTAAGTATCATATGTACATGAAAGATTATGGTATTCTTTCAAATGAGGACTCCTCCCGAGACACGTCAGTTCGACGGTGTGTCCGAACTAAAAAACCGAATTTTGTTTGACATGATAAGGTTTATCACGAGTCGCTCTGAGCTATTGTTTCCTTCAATTGGATATGTATTAACAGTGCAAAACTTATTTAGAATAAGGTTCCATATAAATCTGTTTGACAGCAGATGTCATAAAGGATATGAACAGGGAAGAAACCAGGTTTCTCATTCCTAGTAATTGGGTATGCCAGGCATAACGTTTGGATGATACCAAACTAAAAGACCCAAATTGGATAAGTGCCAATATAGGTTATCCTAAGGGAAACCTTAAGTATAGTACTTGTAAATCTCACATGAGAAACAATGGATTGTTGCTCACCATGCGGTTTTCCTGAGGAATATCGATATGCAGTGGTCAGTGGGGAGGATAGTGATACTCGATGAAAATCGAAGTAATACTGTTCAAGGCACGAAGTCCTTAATGGACACACGAATAGTTCATCTATGATGAATCTATACCATTAATCTTCAAAATACACAAGAACTTCGTAGATCGGATAGAGTCAGAAAATAACCTAGGGTATGGGTTTCTGATCTAACCTCATAAAGATGTCAATCTTATGAAGGTACATCCACCGACTACGTTTTGAGGAAGTGATACGAGGGTATCGACTCCCTATTATGGCAAAGTGCCATGAATCCGAAATGGATTCCATGATAACAACTATTTTGGATACTAGTTGTTGTACCACAAGGCATTGTGCCTATTGGTACATTAAACGTCTTCAAAGAAGACATACATGGAAGGCAACATACCAACGTACAAAGCTGGGCTTTTGACGAAAAGGTATCGTTATCAACATTGTGTTAATAACGGTTCAACCTTTTACATGTTGCCATGGTAAATCCATTTTGAAAATGCTTGTTGATAACTGCGTATTTCATTATGAAATGTGTCAGTTGCAGATCAAAATCGCTTCCTGAAAAGGAAAACCTTTTGGAGGATGTTTACAACATCCTGACGATTTTGTATAACCCAACAAACGGGTTTTCGGGTTATTCGATCCATGTTTGGATTAATGCAAGCATAAGGTTCTTGGAACTGTCGTTTTGAAATAATCATAATGGTTTATGATTTGAATCAAAACGAAATAATTCTTGTGTATATAAGGAGTTTAGTGGGAGAGGCACTGACAGTTAAATTCCCATAAAGCAATTGTTGAAAGCTTGGCTTTCATAGAAATTCTCCGTAGAATTCTGGGGAGTAACAACCTTATTCAGGAATAAAGATCTACTGGGATAGATTTGGAGTTGTTAACACTCTCTTGGAAATTGTACATTTAAAATGTACTTGATAGGGTGTCTCATACGCTTCGAGCATATGGAGTCACGATCAGGTCAATCCAAGTGATAGTCACTGGTTAAAGTTGAGAACATCTGTTAGTATCTTAGAGAACTAAAGACTTGTGTCTTAAACTATGAGAGAAGGAGAACTTGAAGTGACTGGGATCACTGCTGCAAGTTTCCAAACAATTAAACACTACGGTACTATAAAGTTTGAATAACGGGACAGTGAGCTGGAAATATTCCGAGCAAGATAACTTGTGCCGAATAAACACAACAAATGCGGATTATTTGCAGTGACGGCAGCAAGCAACAGCAATAGAAGCCATTTGGATCGAAAATAAATCTAATTAGATTAGATAAGTTCTTTTACCAGCTAAGCTAGGAGTCAGCACAGGCTAAGGAATTAAAGGTCTCATCGACGATCCAGATATATACTTCTATCATCTGATTCGTTCGGATCACACATCGTGGCGAGATGTGATGATCGTATAAATCGCGTCAGACGATTATCAACACAATCCGCTGACGAAAATCTTTCCTCAGCAATTTGAGCGAACCGTACATAGTTCGGGTGTGGGACACTGAGTGACTGGCTATGTGCCAAGTGGGAGATTGTTGGACATATGACCCATAGCGTCACTATTTGCACAGATCATTGTGTTGTTGTAGCAAATTAACTGTGTGCAAATTAACTTTATTAACGTGACATGTGAATAGTGATGTAAGTTGGTGTAATAGTGTTTGGAGGGAAAATCATTTACTTTTGGTTTTATTTAAATCAATTAGTAATTGGTTTTAATTATTTTTCTTGGAAAATATAATAAAGCCTTTTGGAAAAGCTTTTCACTAACCCTTTTTACACAACTTCTTCTCTCTCAAATTTTCTCTCTTCTCTCACGCCCAAAACAGAAAAAAAAATGGATTGGTTTGGAACCAATTTTGGCGTGAACAAAGGGAAGCAAGAGTTGCGTTTTCATGGTGATAACCACAAGTGCTAGCACACTACGAGTCTTGCGAAGGTGGTAGGGAGGTTCGCCCATGAGCCGGGATCCGTCGGACGAGGCTTGGAGCTCCTTTTTCTCAGTTCAAAACTGAAAAATTGAGGCAGTGGACTGCTGCAGTTTGGCGCCCTGGCAGTGAGCTTTTTGGCTTCATTCGTCTCCAAATCGACTCAACCGATCGATGTGAGTATTCCGCTATCTCCGTTGATGTATTGACGCATTGTTTTCATTGCTTGTTTGATCTTGGGACCTAGATTAAAACCAACAGGACTTGCTAACGTGCGCCGCCCTTGCTAACATGCGCCGCATGCCACGTGTCATCACCTCATTGGACCACCCAAACCGCGTGCCACGTGTTGCCTCTCTATTGGACCGAATAATCAGCGAATCAGAGCATGCCACGTGTCTCCATTCTATTAGATCGACTTTACACCCAATCACAAGATTACACGTGGCACGATTTCAAAGGGCCGCATCGCCAGCCAACCAGAGCATGACACATGTCACCAATTATTGTGCCGACAGCCGCGTGGTCAACGTACGTGTGGGCTCTAGAAACTGTTGCTCGCGTCGCGATGCTAGTGCAATTTCCGCGTCGCGACGTTGGACCAAAAATTGTCTATAAATTGAGCTCGAGATTTCAGTTTTAGTGGCACCATTCTCTCTCATTTCTTTGATGTAAATAAGGAGTTTCTCTCTCTAATTTCTTTTAATTTAAGTTTTGTAATTAATTTTTAATTACATTCTGTAAGAGTAATTACTTTCTGTAATAGTAATAGTAATTTATCTTGTTTTTACTGTTTCAGTTTTACTATTCAACCATGATGAGGTAACTTCTCCTTGCTAAGGTGAAAGGTAATTCTTTTACTGTTACTATTTAGATTAATCTCCCTTAAATATAATATATTTACTATTTAAAAATTTGACTTAATAAGGATACCGCCATATTGGTCGGTTGGCTATTAAATTTAAATTGGTTTAAACCTGACTAATCCAGGATAACGCCCATATGGCTGGTTGATAATTAAATTTTCTTACCGCCTATATGGCAGGTTCATGGACAAATCATACCGCCTTTATGGCTGGTCGGACTTAATTTGAATTAATCAGGTTACCGCCTATATGGCTGGTTGGTAATATTATCACAAGTTTATATATTATTTTATGGGAGATATTTAAAATAGTAAATAGTAAAAGTAATTCCTTTTACCTTAGCATTTTATTTTATTGTTATTTACTTTTCATATTTAGTTTACCGCATTTACTATTTCACATTTTTACTTTATGGCTTTCACTTTTAAGTTTTTACTAGCCCTAGCCATGTGTCATAACTAAGTTAGTTATCTAGGGTTGTGATGAATTTCAATATCACTGGTTTATAAGGTTAGATTATAGTTTGGGTAATATAAAGATTTATTTATTGAGTCTTAATCTTATGCTTTTATTAACTGGCCATTAATAAAATTGATTAGGTAAACTTAAAATGAACTAGACATAGGGATTTTAAGTTTAAGACCTTAGACTCAATAGCCCACGATCTTCCTTGAGGATAGATAACCCTTTAATAGATTTCCTTACAAGATAGACATATACCTGTCGGGCGGGGGTAGCCATAATTGGAACTTAAACTTAATGAATCCAGATAATTTGGTTGACATAGACATATGGTTCAATTGGGTTAAACTGGGTATTTGTGTCTAACCATCGACAGAGGTATTCACATAATTTAGTGTTCCGGTTAATAAATCAATATATTACCCAGCTATAGGATAACCACTTCATCTTTAATAATATTGAAAAGATTCACAACCCTAGATAGTTTTTAATATTGAATTTTCTTAAAACTTACTTTCGAACAATTTTATTTACTTGTCTTTAAATTTAGAATCGTCACCATTTCAAATCAATCAAACAAACTGTTAGATACTAGTAATCATTTGACCTCATAAAATTAATAGTTTAGGTATTAAGTCCTCGTGGGATCGATACTTTTTATACTACTTGAACGATACGTACGCTTGCGTTATATGTGTTGGTTTACGCCGGTCAGGGCTTTGCAATCTTCGCCTGTTGTTGAGGACCAAAAGCCTTCTTCTTCTTCTTTCCTTTCTTGTTCTTTCCCTTGGACCATCCTTGGGAAGAAGCCGAAAGAGAAGTAGTTCTAGGAGGGCGAGTCGGTACTCCCTTCTTAAGGTCTTCTTCTGCCGTGAGCAACATCCTATGTAGCTCCTGGTAGGTACAGACAGTCCCGTGCATGTTGAATTACATCACGAACTGGCGAAATGAAGCTGGTAGTGAACCAAGAATGACACTCCTACCGAGAATGTCATTCAAAATGAGATTATGTTGCCTCAATTGATCGATCAAATCGATCATCTGAAGAACATGTGGGCTAACACTTTGCCCCTCATCCAGACGCGCATGGAACAGTTCCATGGCGACTTTGTGAACAATCACTTGTTCTTGGTTCTCAAACGATTGTCTCAATCGCGTCATCATACTATAGAAATCTAACATACCATAGTACTGTTGCTTGAGTTTCGGAGACAATGAACTAAGGATGTATGATTTAACCCTTAAATCATCATCCTTCCAAGTTTCAAAAACTTGGCGTTCCTCCTCCGAAGCATCCGCACCCACTGCAAGGGGCAACGGACCCTCAAGAACATAACCCAGCTTTTCAAAATCGAGGACAATCCTCAAATCCAATTCCCAGTCTGCAAAGTTCTCAGTGCCTTTCAGTTTGTTCGCATCAAGCATACGCGCAAACTGATTTGTGGATTGTGCCGCCATCGCCAATCTATCATATAGATCACGAAAAACGGTTAGCAGAAATAAACAGTTTCATATAATATCAAAAGCATAAACTAGATCATGGATTTTTAATCTAATATGCCCCTCCCACTAAATCATGCAATACTGTAATCCCAAAACAGAATACAAATATTTAATAATTAAATTAAATACTAATAGTGAAAAGTGGATCCCGTGAATATATTTTCGGCTCACAGCAGAGGCACGGTCTCGCCTACGTATATTCATCAAGTAGACAACTCATTTGTCAATCATTCACTAATGACTCCTAAGTATCCGGTCCTGGCCGTTTCTCATTGTCGCTGCGAAGGCAGGGCCACAAGGAGACGTACCAAGGTTAAACTCGTCAATGATAAACTCAAGTTACTTACGTAATCCTGACAGCTAGGGCACGTTCAGAATTCCGCTTTTACTTGAATTTACCTAGTATCTGATATACATCCGGTATAAATAAATCTTTATCGGCTACATCCTCACAGCAGAGGCACGGTCTCGGATGTAGTCACAAAGAATTATTCATAAACCGTATTTGACAAGACGGACCATATAACATGCATCAAATACATAATTATATTCAAACCTTATTAATTAGGGATTTTCCGCTAAGTGTCATACACCCTAAATCTAACCAATTAGATCCTAATAAGCATGCATAAAGTCAAGAAAACATGATTAAACATTGATTCAATGAAGGCTAATCATATTAGGTGGCCTAGAATCAGACTCGCTCTGATACCATTTTGTAGGGGTTTTTAGGGGCTAAATCCGGTAACGCAGCGGAAGCGGTGTGAAAATCTGATTTTCAGATTTCAAAAATTTTTCTCGGATTAATTAAATAAACATATTTATTTAATATTCCAATAATCAAATTATGAAATAAAATTCAATAAATCATATTTAAGTGAATTTACCAAATTACCCTTACTTTGATATTTTGTCCATTTTAGTCCGAAATTGATCTAATCAATTTTGAATGATTCTAAATCATTTCTAAGATGAACTTAGCATGTTCAAAACATTAAAACACCAAGGCAACCAAAAATCCCAATTTCTTATTCTTGGCCGAGAGCTCCATTAGGGGTGCCATTTGTGCACTTTGTCATTTCATGCTTCAAAAACACATCTAAATGTAATCCAATCAACATGAAACTTTATATGTATCATATACACATCCAAATGTACAACATATATGAAAAGGCCCAATATGGAATTGGTCATGAACCCTAATTTTTCAATTTCCACAAATTGGACAAATTAGACCAAATACATTAAATCAATTACTTCAATCATCTTTCTTACATCCAATCCAGTATCAACACAATGAAACAACTCAAGATCAAATCTAGGTCATTTAAGAGTGGGTCAACAACTCTAGATTAGCAACATGGTTTCCAAAACCTTAAAAGAAAGCTTATTACTACAATAGTCATACACTTCCTTCATCACACATGCTTTACACCTCCATCAAAACTTCCATCAACAAAAACAACAAGGAACAAAGAAAGAAACAACCTAAGAATATAATATATTAAAGCCTAGAACCTAAGGAACAAATTCCTTACTAATAGCAAGTTCAAGAAACTTACTAAAAATCCAAGCTTTTGATTTTTGTCTTTCTTTTCACAAACTTCCTTTGGCTTCTTCAATGGAGTTTCTTTTAGTAAAGTGTATTAGGTTATCAAATGAAAAAGAAAGAAAACAATATATACTTGTTCCAATTATGCCTTGGACGAATTTCACAAACAAGTATATGGAATTTTTAATTTCAATTTCATTTAACTTAAATTTAGTCAACTTGGTTAAATATCTAAAAACAACTTTATTAAATATTTTAATTAAGTCAACAAAGGCAACTAATATCATTTACATTAAATATCCTAATGTAAGATATTTATATTTTAATTAATTTAATCATTTAACAATTAATTAATAATTAATTATTAATCAAATACAAATATATTAAATATATGTATAATATTACATTAAATATTAAAACATATATATTTAGGATATAAGTCAAATAACTCATTTTGACTATTAATTAATGTGTATTTAAATTAATCAAGTATTAAAGTAAATACACAATAATTAGGCAAATGACTATCTAGTCCATTTAGCACGTATCTTGCGTTTAACCTTTAAACGACTTATAAACAATCAATATTATTTATTAATGTTGCTCTAGTGCTCTACGAGTATGTTTCTTATTGAGACTTTCTAGATTTAGGTATATCCGTCACGAAATCTAATTTCGTGTCCATAATCTATCCACCCGTAGATTATGACGATCACGGATAATCTCGCTGAACCATACAGGTCGAGGTCATGGCAAATGTATAATTCCTCCGTCACAGGTAACCGGATAAATCCCAGAGATATAGATGTAAACGCCAAATCTCTATCGGGATTATCCAGTCGACTATTCTATTAGCAATCTCAAAAGAATGTTTAGAACTAGCTTCTAAACTTTACCACGGGCCCATGGTTTTATCTGATTGCTAATCATATGGACTACCTATGCTCTGGTACACAGAACTGACGGATCCTATCTTGATACACATAGGACACCCTGAGGATCTATCTACACCCAACGAACAGGCGGAGGTCTGATCTAAATAGATCGGTGACGTGACTGCCGTCTAAGTGTAGAAGATGTCTCATGTGCCCACAATGGCATCTCAAGTCTAAGAATCACAAGTGCTACTCAACCCAAGAAGATTCTTATTGACGCTGGTGTACCATCCATTAAGAATCTTCGGTGAGTGAGTCATTCAGTGTTTATCCGCTATAAACACCTACATGTCTATACTAGTCTCCAAGACTTATGGTTCATGAGAAACCATTGGAATCATATATTCAAGTATATGACATGTACCGGTCTCAACGGGTTTACTATACTGACCAAGTAGTGTAAACCTTGACCAGGAACTTTCTGAGAATGACAACGTCATGATACTTCTCAATATTCGTTGCGACGCTTTTGCAACTGTATCATGACTAATCATTCTAGGGTCATTACGTCTTTACCATATAGAAAGATAGATTATATTATAGAAACTGCATATATTATTCATAATAATAATATTTACAGAAGTATTCAACAGAAATACAACCGGGAATTGGCGCTCTGAGCACCAACCCCAACATCTACAACTTTTCTTGCCTCTGCTTATCTATATAACTTATGACCTTAGAGTGTAGTGTCAAATTCTTTATGCACCTCTTGTTCACTATTGTTGATTACCAATGAGTTGGTACTAAGGAGGTTGGTTCTGGTAGCTTCTCTGGGGCTTAACTATATGTATATTTTTGTTTAAACTGCACTTTTGTTAATAACGTGAACGGTGGCGCTTCGGTTCTAGTTACAATTCATACTTTCTTCTTACCCTTACTTCCATTGCTACTAAGTCTGGTTACGGTGGTCCAAATTGACATTGTTCTCTATAGTCTAATGTCGTCAAGGGTCATTTCTTATATACATGCAAATATACCACACCTTGAGAACTCATTGTTATGCTAATCGAAACTTTACAATAACTTATCTTCTCAATTCCATGATATATTATATATCTACCAAACCACTCATACTCGTGGCTTAGGCCGTCTCAAACCCGTAGTGGTTTGGTCAACTAAAATTGGGGTTCGGTACTTAATGTGCTTTATATGATCTAACACGTAAGGGATCTTTGGTTTCATTCTGATACTAATAAACTTTGTTGTTACTCACTTTTATTTTTTCTTATTAGGTATTCTCTCCTACCATTGTTGCACCTTGATAGCTTTACTTCCAAACCTTTTCCTTAGTATTGTTTTCATCTTCTATTTTATCCCATTCTACACTGAGAACTTCCTTAGTCTATTTCTCTATCTTCATACCTGAAGGATATATTCTTTCTTTACGTATCCACTTATTACGCTCTAATTCTGGTTCCTTGTACCTCTGTCGTTACTTGACTACTATTTATTCCCTGTACCACTCCATCTGAATAACTTCTTTCCTAACTCTTCTGCTTAGAGCTGTTACTTATTTATATTCAATATTATTAAATATGTGTACAGGTTTTAAGTTCCGGTTCTCTTTCACTATACTTTCACTTATTCCTAGGAGTATCTTGAGGCAACTTATCTTGAGGCTTTCCTACACTAGGGTACTACTTATTAAAAACTGTCTGGTTTGCCCTCTCCAACTTTACTTCTGATTATTTTCAATTATCGAACACACTACCTCCTTTGCGAAATTCTCCTAGAGTCATATTTTCTAAAATCTTTATTACACTGACCATGTACTTTGACCGGGCGTAATCACACGTGTATAACGCAAGCGCACGTATCGTTCAAGTAGTATAAAAAGTATCGATCCCACGAGGACTTAATACATAATCTATTAATTTTATGAGGTCAAATGATTACTAGTATCTAACAGGTTGTTTGATTGATTTGAAATGGTGATGATTCAAAATTTAAAAACAAGTAAATAAAATTGCACGAAAGTAGGTTTAAGAACATTTATTATTAGGAAACTATCTAGGGTTGTGAATCTTTCTAATATCTTTTAAAAGATGAAGTGGTTATCTCATGTTTGTGTAATAAATCGGTTTACTAACCTGGAACACTAAATTATACGAAAGCCTCTGTCGATGGTCAGACGCAAATACCCAGTTTAATCCAATTGAACCATATGTCTATGTCAACCAAATTATCTGGATTCATTAAGTTTAAGTTCCAATTATGGCTACCCCCGCCCGACAGGTATATGTCTATCCTATAAGAAAATCTATTAAAGGGTTATATATCCTCAAGGAAGATCGTGGGCTATTAAGTCTAAGGCTGAAACCTAAAATTCTTTTGTCAAGTTTATTTTAGATTTACCAGATCAATCTTATTAGTGGCTAATTAACAAGACGCATTAGGCTTAAGACTTAATAAGTAAACCTTTAAATTACCTAAACTATAAAATAACCCCTTATAAATCAGTGATATTAGAATTCATCACAACCCCAGATAACTAACTTAGTTACAACACATAACTAGGGCTAGTAAAATAAAAGACATAAAGTAAAAATACTGAAAAGTAATTGCGGTAAAGTAAAAGCTGAAAAATAAATTACAATAACATAAAATGCTAAGGTAAAAGGATCAACTTTTACTATTTACTATTTAGATATCTCCCTTAATATAATATATTAACTTGTGATTATTTTACCAACCAGCTATATAGGCGGTAACCTGATTAAGTCAAATTAAGTCCAACCAGCCATAAAGGCGGAACCAAAATAAACCTGCCATATAGGTGGTAAGAAAATTTAATTACCAACCAACCAATCCGACGGTATCCTTGCTTAGTCAGGTTTAAACCAGTTTAAAATGAATATACCAACCGACCAATATAGCGGTATCCTCATTAAGTCAAATTTTAAATAGTGAATATATTATATTTAAGGGAGATAAATCTAAATAACAATAGTAAAAGAATTACCTTTCACCATAGCAAGGGGAAGTTACCTCCTCATGGTTCAATAGTAAAAACTGTAAAAGTAAAGAAAGTAAATTACTATTATTACAGAACGTAATTAAAATTAATTACAAAACTAAAATTTAAAAGAAACTAGATAGAAAACTCCCTATTTACATCAGAGAATTCAGAGAGGAAGGTCCATCTGAAACTGAAATTTCGAGCTCTATTTATAGGCCCCAATAAGCTCCACGTGTCGCGACGCCAAGTTTGTTCTTACGTCGCGACGCGATGACGTGTCAACACGTGATTGGCCGGTTCATATTCTTATCTGCTGACGTGGCGATTGCAGATAATTTGATTCAATAATTGCGCTGACGTGGCGACACATGGCGAAAGGGACTGTCGGCACCGTAAGATTGTGACACGTGGCACGCTGTGATTGGTTGATGAATGATGGCGATGAAATGGTACTTTGACTCAGTCAACCGGTGATGTGGACGATGACGTGGCAGACACATGGAGTGACAGGTGGTGACACGTGGTGATGGCGATTGTCGGCCCTGTAGGATGATGACACGTAGCACGGCGCACGTTAGCAGATCAGCTGTGATGGTGACTCATGGCACGACACACGTTAGCAAAGTCAAACTTCTTATATTCTGACACGTGGACCCGGCACACGTTAGCATGGATCGGCGTACTTTTGGCGTCGCGACGCGAGAAATGACAAAAATGCCCTTTTGTCCGTTTCTTCACTATTTTGGCCCCAAATCACCTCCAAAGTGTCCTGAAACTTTATTTATCTACAAAATAACACAAAACACATCAAAATATTCACAAAGCTCAAGAAATATACAAAATATTAGGTTAAATGTGTGGGAAATAGTGATACATTTACCACTCATCATACTTATTTCTATTTAGTCTCTTTCATTAGTCTTCTGAAGTCGTCACTTTCTCACTCTGAGTGCCGCTATACTCTCTTTACTATTCTTCCTTAAGAAACTTAGACTGCTACATAAGTTCCTTTCTTATCTCAGTTCCTTAAACTCCTTACACCTTTACTTTTCTGAAAACTCTATCAACTTCGATTATTTAGGACACTCATACTAAATCTTTAGTTCAGGTATTACTTTTTACCTGGTCTTTTCCTTCTCAATACCATGAGAATCTTTATAAGTTGTACACTATATTCCTGAGAATCATTCTCTCTGGTTTCTTCATATTTCTAGGTCTTACTTCCTTAAGGATCCATTGATTCAATGGTTGCTTCCAGACTTAGCTCAACTTATCACGGCTTCAAACTACTCTATCTTATGCTTCTTATCTATGTTTTATTGGACTCATCGATTTGGTTGTCTAGCCATCTCGTGATTCGTCTAATCTATCAATTATTCTTCTTTACTGATCATTCTCTTTACTAGGCTCTAAGTTGAGGATGGAGCATATTCATTGCATAAGGATCTGCAAATACGCATTTCTGCTTTACACTTAAGCTCGGTGATGATCTGGTTAGGTGTTTACATGTTTTTATAGAATCGAGATTTCTAGAAGGAAGGTTCATCGTTCGTTCTACAGGAACATGATCGACTACTCCATGTCTTAGGGTTTTACTGACTTTACTTGTTACCTCTCGCACCCCTCTTATCATTTGTATATCCTATTTCTTTGCTCTACGTTTTGCTACCGAGGTTAGTGATGTTTTGTTATCCTATTTACTTTCTAGATCTTCGCTCTCAGTTCTTACTTTAGATCTCAACTTGGCACCCTATGTCTACTGCCCCTACTGGTACTCGTGTCAATTCTTAAATATCTCAAACCTCTCGGTCTTATCCTTTATACTTTTACAGATTTCTTCTAACTTGACTGATCTATGGGTTCTACTACATTTGGTCTATCTGTGGACCCCTACTAGTCTTGCAAACCTCGCTCTGTCTTGCCTTAATCTTTGGGGTACCCTGGGTTCTCTTCTTTATATCCTCGAGACATCCTTAATTCTTGTTTTTTTCTAGGTGATCTGCTTCCAAGGTCTTTCATTTCTGAGCTCTCGTCGGGCTTCTTACTGTTGCCTACACCTATGCTGATAGGGACTAGGGCAAACTGTTGGAAAAAATAACCAAGCCCCAAGATCAACAAGAACAAGCAAAATATATAAATACATCAATGAATAAATTGAAGTATGGCGGAATCATACTCACAATACTTGAAAATGGATGCTTAGATGATGCGAAAACTCCTCCCTTGTGCAGTGAAGCTCTCGGCCAAGAAGAAAAAGAGGGACTCCAAGTCGAGTTGATCCTTCCAAGCTCAAGGATTAGTTCCCATATCACCTATGTATGATCCCTTGAAGGTGCTAGCCTTTGTTGTGATTTTGAATGCACAACTTCTTCAAATCTTGCCACAAAAATTGAAGAAATGAGAGCCAAAACTGCTTGCAAGTTTCGGCAATGTGAGAGAGAAAGTTGAATGATCTTTGTTACAAAAAAATCAATTTATATTTATGCCATAATATTTATAAATTAATAATAAACTTATGACACAAATCATGCAATGGCTTAGAGTGTCAAACACTCAATTTCCATGCAAAACCATTGAGTGCATTGTACACTATCTCCATGCAATGCATTAGAATTAAATAATGCATAATATGACATGTGTGATGTGGGCCCCACACGTTTCCAAATGAAAGTGGGCCCACGTGCACTCACGCGTTCGGGTTCGATATTTCCGAAATACCGAACTTACGTCGCGACGTTAATTAAATCGAATTTAAATAAATAATTGCGCCTAGCGAAATTATTATTTACGTCGC